>PVKM010006147.1:0-45219 GCA_004027735.1 Carollia perspicillata | reverse complement strand
CTGCTTGGAAACAGTTTGATCCTTTGAAGTATAGTTCTCAGCCTTTGCTTATCAGAACAGAGCAACTTTTAGTCCAGGGCTATTCTGACTCCCCACAGAGGCAATATCCTTTCAAGAATGCTCTGTGAAACCTCATGGATTATATGATTTTCCACTTCAGCTGCTGAGGGCGTGACCTTTTCCTGGCTCTGTTGATCCTTGGAATCATTCGCTCTGCTTCCTTCAGTTATTTCTTTTCTGGCCTCTGGAGTTTTCTTACACTCCTCCGTTCAGTAGTCAGCTTGAAAACTGGAGAGGGACACTGTGCCCTTCTCAAGAAGTTTCTCCCCATGCTTCTCTTTTCCCTCTGGTCCTGTGCTCTGTGGATTAAATCCTCCTGACCTCTCTCCAGGCTGAGCTTCCTCTCCTCAACTCAGGGGACTGACAGCCAGGCCTGGGTTCTCCCTCCTGGCCATACCAGCCTCCTAACTCTGTCCAGGCAGCAACCTTGGGCCATCACAGCTATCGATTCATTCGCTCCTCCTCTCATCAGGGGCCTTGTCTGATATTTGACGTATGAAAACAACCATTTGATACACTGTGTGTGTTACTTTCAGTTGTTTTAGGTGGGAGGATAAATTCAACTCCTATTATGTGATCTTGCCTGAAAGAAGTCCCCAATTTAAATGGACAAGTTTCTTTTTACTTTTCACTGAAACCTAGAAATAAGTTAAGTCTCACAATGCTTTACAGTTATAAAAATCTTGTGAAATTTTGCACGTCACTTATAGATTTGCCAATTTTTTCTTCAAATTGTCTTGTAAACTCTAATTCACTGTATGAAAACGTGACATAAAACTTTAGATTTTGATTCTATTTGATTGATCTGTACTCAAAAACATTATAATAACTAATGATAACACTAAAGCAACTTCTGGTCAAAATTTGTTGACATTCTCGAACAGAGGGTACTGAAACATTCTCTAGAGGCAAAAAGTTTAAAATAAATGAAATATTTTCCCATGAAAAGCTATGACGAAGTAGAACCAGAACTCACTTTGGGGATTGCACAATTTGAATAGATATGTAAGTATCATGGAGGTAAATGTTTAATAAGCTTGAGCTGCAGTTCTTAGTAATAATGACTATCATGGTTTATACCTTGGGCCTGTGTACATTGAGCATAACGTTCTTTACAGCTCCATTAAATCAGTATCGCTCTCTATCCCTTTCAATTTATTTTCATAATGTGTTCTGATTTCTTTTTCCCATGCAGGGGTCCTATTCTGGGCATGGTTAAAAGTTCACATTATGATGCTGAGAGACATAAATCTAGCAGACCAGTTGCCTGGTGATGCAGCCAGTGATCATCAACAGTCTATTGACCCAGATAAAGGAGAACAAATGAAACGAAAGAGCATCATTTAGGGCATGAGAACCAGGTTATAACGGACATCGAATGATCAGTGAGGGCCGTGGGAAATACTAAAACAAGGGAAAATTGACAAAATGACTCGTTTCAGTGATAACAGGCAGGAACAGATGTTTGCTCCTAGCAAAATGAGAATGAGAATCAGAATTTTTGTCACTGATCATGCATCAGCTACCACATCTACCTATTAGCTAAAATACAAAAAAAAATTCCTAAATCCTGGTATATAAAAAATATGAAATACCATGATTTTAATGTAAAGCAATAATTATACGTAAATTATGTGACTTTGTATTTTTATAATAGGCTAAATAATAAAAACATTTATGAAACATTATCAAACACCTCTACTGAACATAAATATTGATTTATAGAATAGGTTATCTTAATTGATTACAACATTCAATATGTAGTATTTTTAAAAATTTTGGAAGGCAGCTAAAACTAGTAAGATATGGACTCTGGAATCAGAGTATCTTGTTTCAAATTCTGCCTCCACCACTTGCTAGGCGTGTGGACCTAGACAAATTATTTAACCATCCTATATTTGAATTTCTTTGTGCTTAAGGGGAATCAACTATGCTCCTTTGGAAAATTGTTATGTGGAGTCAATTAGTTAATACATACAAAGCTCTTAGAGAAATTCCTGTTTAAATATTTATTTCTTAAATAAAACAATAAAAAGTATTGCTGGATAAAATATTATGACAAAAAATAAATAAATCCTATGATGGTAAGAAAACCAGAATGCAGGTCAAAATATATAATTTATAAACACACACACAAATAAATCCAAACTGCATTTTTAGATAATTATAAAAATGATTACAAAGATTTCTATTACTATGTAACATTCTAAATTAATTAATAATTTGAAGCCACCACTATCAATACTAGGTGACATAATTGTGAGAGGTATGATGGCCTTTTATTCTTCCCCTTCTTTCTAATTCACATGAGAAGAATAATTTCAGAAAGGGACTGAATAAATATATTTTTATAGGTTTCCATTGGTATACTGTCAAAATAAAAATGATCATAATAGTTAAGTGAAAAATTTATAATTGTTTCATGGCCTGTGAAAATTTTTGTGAAAACAGTCTCATATTGTTAATAATGTATAGGAAAATAAACAAAAATAGTATAACATATATATTTAGTATAGTTGCTTATGGGAAAACATGAGAAACACTGAGATTAAAGTACTTTTTTGAAGATTTTATTTATTTTTAGAGAGGGGGAAGGGAAGGAGAAAGACAAGGAGAGAAACATCAGTGTGTGGTTGCCTCTTGCATGCCCCGCTGCTGGGGACCTGGACCGCAACCCAGGCATGTGCCCTGACTGGGAGTCAAACCACGATCCTTTCGTTCACAGGCCGGCGCTCAATCCACTGAGCCACACCAGCCAGAGAGAGATTAAAGTGTTTTTATGTCTCTGTAAAAAAAAAAAACAAGTGGTTTGAACAATGCCAGCGTCTTCCAATATTTGCTTCTTTGCACTTTTAATGTCATGAAATATTTCTAAGAGTCCTTTAATGTAAAAATTTAATCTGTGTCACTTCCTTGGGGACATCTACATCATTTTCTTTACAACCACTTTCCTCATTAGGTCTAATTACTCCCACATTTTATCATGTAATCGTTCAAGTATCTCCATGTTCTAGAAATTATTAATATGCCAATTTTCTGCGTGAGAATTGAGGCACGGAGATATTAAGAAGCTTCTCAACGTTGCAGTTCCGTCAAAGTTCAGCAGCTTAGCAGCTTGACTACACAAAGCACAGCCACCCCCGGCCATCCTTGGAAAAATATAGGTAATTAAAAGGTCAATGCCCAGGCCCTGCCCCAGGCAAATAAACTTGGTATTTTTGGAAGTGGAGCTCAGACATCCGTGTGTTTTAAACACTTCTCATATGAGTCTAATGGAAAGTCATGGAATAATAAGTATCACTTTCGAAGCTTCGTGTGCAACCGATAAGCCTTAGTAACATTGAAAAACAAAAGATGAAAACAGTCTATTTCATAAGTGATGTACAACAAAAGGAAACAAATAAAGTTCAATCTCTTCCACACAATTTTCCTCCAAAAGTCCTCAGAGTTTAATAATTCAGTGTAAGAATTGTCATCGTGTAGTTCAAGGACAACAAAAGGAAACAAAGTTCAATCTCTTCCACACAATTCCCCTCCAAAAGTCCTCAGAGTTTAATAATTCAGCGTAAGAACTGTCACCGTATAGTTCAAGTACAAGAAGAGAATAGAGCTATATCAATGGTTAAGGTAGGGGAGAGAGAAAAATGCGGAGCGGAGACAACAGTGTGTGATTGATCACTGGGGGGGAGGGGTGCAAGGGGACTAAAGGATAATGGACAAAACACAATAAAGATTTTAAAAAATAGAAACTAAACAACAACACAGAAAAGTTGCCTGCAAAATAAAGCAATCATTGAGCCCATACCATATTTTATCGCTTATAGCAGTAAATGCTCTCATTTCTCAATCTTTGCCTTTGCAGTCTCTGTCGTGAAGATGGGCCCCAGGCAAAACCGCCCAGTGACAGATTTCCGTGGGCGGTGCGTTTCGACTGCCTGGTCTCACACCGCATTACGCTGTTCCAGGCAGTGTTTTAACACACAGTGAATATTGTGAATAGATTTTTGATTATTTAAGAGTTCTGCAATTTGGCATTCCATATTAAAGAAAATGATTTTTTTTCATTCTGAGATGCTTCAAATGGCATCAGTGAGGCTTCTTCATATTTTTTAGTGGAAAAGCATTTGTTCTGCGTTATTTTTTTGAACAATCGAAATGTCCCAGCTTTTCGTTTTTCTAATATTAATTCTTGACAAAATGGTGCCGTTGCCAGAATCGCCATAAAACCTCAGTGTGAATAGTGGGGAATAGGTTCACTGCCATTGCTATGGTAAATGAAGGGCTGGAACCTTGTTTAGTGAAATAGTTTCTTAGTAATTAATTGGTCAGTTATACACATTTGAGAAAAATACTGTGTAAGTATGCTGTTATCGAATACCACAGAAAATGCAGAATTTGTTACCTTCATATCTCTACAGTCCCCTGTGGATATAACTGGACTCTACAGCTAATGAACAAGGTTGAAGTCTATGGTTCAACAAGACAGAAAAGCACAAAATATATGGGGGTCAGTGTGTGTTGCAAAACAATTACAAAAATGAAGACATTCTTTCCTATCACAGCTTTGTCCTTAATTCCAGATGAGAGAGCATGGGAGACGATGCCCCACCTAAGCTCGGCTCTACCACTAAAGCAAACCTTTGCTTTAAGAAAAATATGTTGAGGGTCATCAAGTACAGTATAAAGGCAGTATTTTACTTTGCTTCAATAATATTTTGACTACCTATTCTACTGAATTATCTACTTTAGGCAGTGGTTCAAAATGTTTGTCTATTTCAACACACCTTCTAGATGATAATCACATGTATCGCATGTTCCAGAAGGCAGACCAAGGGTTGTTTTTCAAGTTTGCAAGAAAAATAAGAAAGAACTTATGAGGTAGTTGTATGGACTTCTTGCCATACTAAAAACCCAAGTGTCCTCTTCTTCCTTTGAGATTAAGAACTGAATGTTTAGAACACAGTATATGAAACGCACTTATCCTGCCATCTTGCTGAGGTCACGTGTTTCAGGTGATTGTTCAAAACCTCCTTCCATCAAATTCAACGTGATTACCTCTATCCATAGGCTGTTTTTCTGGGGAAACATCTTGGATTTAGTTTTAATAAGGATATACTTCCTTCAGCTTTCATAACTTAACATGGGTCAGTAGTTTATTCTTTATACTCATTTGAGAATGGTAACCACAATTCAAATAAAGAATGAAAGTTGAGAAATTGCTTAAATAGATAACACAATTTTTGGTCCTTGAAACCTCAGAAAAATGACTCAACAACTAAGGCCATAGATTATAAAATAGGCTTTTAAATTACCTAGTAGTTTAGTTTGTATTTTGCTTTTATTATCTGGAAGTATGTTTTAAGTAACAACTACCAGCTTCCTATTCCAACTTGTTCTCATCAGTTCACGCTGATGGAAATCCAAAGTTATTTATTTAATTATTTGTTTTTATTAGTGGGAATCAGGAAAGATTCATTAAGGACTTTATATGGAGATTCTAGAAACTGTATTCAAACCAGGCCCTATATACATACACTATAAGTAAATGCTTAGTATTCTCTTCCTGGCAAGTGCTTTCTGTTTTTCTGTGTGTCACTGTTAGCTCAAGGTATAGAAATTCACCCAGGGAACTATAATCAGTGAACCAACAAAGTGAAGAAAATATGGAGTGAAGTAGAGTGGGATGGGAATTTTAGCTCTACTCTTTACTAGGTCTGTGAATTTGAGCCAAGAAAATCAATATATCTAAATTTCAGCATCTCGTTTGCAAAATAGAGTAACGAAGCACATCTTGCAAAGGTGTGGGAATAATCCTCATCAAGTGTACGGAAGTGTTCCCGAGAGGGAACAGCTGAACTCGTTATTAACGTAGAATAATTCTGACAAGTAGAACCGTTAAGAGGAGCGACAGACTCCCACCTGCGTATGACCACTCACTGTTACAGCGGCACGGAAACTCAGGCTTTAGCAAGAGGCCTGGTCTCGTTGGCCACAGAAATCTGAAGCCTAATGTTAGTAAGTTTCAGCCAGCGTGGATTAGGAAATGGAACGATTTATATTTGTGGAAGAGGTACGTGTAAGTGTCATCTATTTTAGCTTTGCATACTTATTTCGGCAATTCTGCTGAAAAACACTAACCAGAAAATTAGAAACGTCCCCTTTTCATTGATGTAACGGTGCCATTTTTATTCTTATGGAAACAAGTAAAAATATGACTCCAGAGGATCTAATTGACATATTCAGACACAGATGGTGAGTGACTCAGGCGGTGACACCCAACACGAAATAGCAAGTAGATTAGCTTGAATTCATCCCACAATATTTGTAAATAGTTTGCAAAAAGCACTCCAACTGCAGAAAATCAATTGGTTTCCTGAATATTTTATTGACCTAACCTGCTGCCATCAGTGTAAATATATCTATTAATTAGATATAACTACTCTTCCCCTGAATCTCTGCCAACAGGGGAGAAAAATCTAAATGATCAATTGCAGAGTCTCATAAAAATTGAATCGAAATAACGTAGGAGCAGGTTTGGTAATGTCACAAATTCTGCTCAAGTTGTTTTTACAGTGCTGCAGATTCACCCAGAAGCTGAGTCTAGGAGACATGTGTAAATCCCCAGTGGATGAAACAGTCAGTGGTAAGGGGCTTGTTTCCAGGGAGGAAACAAACGCTGGAGAATATGTTTCTGAATCTGAATAAAATAAACCAACGAGAAGGTGTGGAAACAACCATCGCTTGCCTACTGAGTGAGAGAAAAAGAACATCTGGCCCAAGCTATCTCCTGGCCATGAAATTCCTGAAGGAAATATTTTTTTATTAAAACTGGTAAAATTCAAGATGTTTCCCCAGAAAAATAGCACATGGATAAATGCAATCTTTCTTAATTTAGTGGGAAGAGGGACCTCGGCAAGATGACAGAACAGTTGAGCTCTGACTGAAGTCCTTCTTGCAAAAAGCCCAAGAGCGATTACCATGGACAGAACGCTCTGTGACGCTCCCAGGACCTGGGGTTGTGGCTAAAGCAACCCTTTAGAACACAAAAATCATGGACCTCCTTGGGAGACTGGTAAGAGGAGCTGTTTCACTTAGACGGCCCTGCCCCACCCCAGGCCACCCCACAGCCTCACCCTAGGGTCCCCCTGGCTTCCTGGCTCCCTGGTGAAAGCAGTGACTCCCAGGGGGATAACCACTTCCTGGACATCCAGGCCGCTCCCTGGAGGCCACTGAAGTGTCTCCTCACGGGGACCACTGGCCCAAGCAATGGGACCAACCCCAAGGACCAGCTAGAGATGGGGAAGAGACAGGGCTTTCAGCACGTAGGTGCAGCTGTCCTGGGACCAAGCTCCCCTGGATGTGTGCCCACCCTCTCCCTGCTCAAGAGCTCCCAGGCACTGACCCTGCTTTTTGCACAGTCAACCTAGTGGCCCCCTCTGGCCAGGGAGCTGGGCTGGCCGTTTTGCCTAGTTTGGATCTCCAGCACATGGGTCATAGAGCCCAATCTACCCCCAATCTACCATTCCAACCAGACAGGGAGGCAGAGCAGCAGTTGCGCTCACAGTTGTGCCCCAGCCCTGCCAGACCAAGATGTCCGGCCTGAGAGCCTGGACTGCCCAGAGCCCATCCTACTGCTGCTCTAAGGAACCCAGCCTGTAGCCTGGCTCAGCTGCAGGCTTTAACATCTGGCCTGCTTGACCAGGAAGACCAATTAAGGCCCTGCCAGATCCTGGAACATATCCTGCAGCCCCACCCAGGCAGGGAGCCCAGCCGGGGACCTGGCCCAATTATGAAGCATAGCCTGTAGCCCCACCTGACCAAACAGCCTGCCCAGAGGCCTGACCCAATGGGCGAGCACAGCCAGCCAAATGCCTAGCATGGAGTGAAGCCTGCAGCCTCACCCAACTTCAGGCTCACCCTGAGCCCAACTGCCCGATCACACAGCATGGCCCGAGGCCAGGTGCAAATGCAAAGTCTCCTCTGCAGCCATGTGAATCACTAACACTGGGTACAGTCAGTTCCTAGTAAGCCACTTTTCTACCTGCAAGTCTTATTGATGCGGCCTTGCGGGTATTATTGAAAACATCACTTGCATCATGGTGACTATAATCTGAATTTATGAAAAGAAGGGATTCTAGGTGTTATGATGTTAACGTGTTACTCAGAATGTTTTAGATCTTTATTTTAAATCTTTATTTTTAATAAGAATTTATGGAAGGAAATTCAAGAATTAGCCAAACCATCTGAAAAACCAAAAATGCCCTCAGACTGTAATAAAGCTGAAATGTGTGAATATCTGAAACACACACCTGAAGGCTAGTTCATCTATTTTTAAGAATTTAAGAAGAAAATTTGTGGAATTCCTGTGCATGATTAGGCATTTCATTTATTTCATTAATCATGCCTTCTAAGATCAATAACCTTTTTGGTTAACCTATTCAAAGGAAATAGATTTAAGTAACTACTATATTTCTTTCTAGTATTATTCACTGAACCCCAAAGAAACTGGCGAGGATCTGGTATTCACCTCAGATCCAGGTAATACAGGGCAGAGATCAAGGATAAAATAAACTGGTTAAGCGGAACATCAAACAGAAGTATAAGTTTGGTAAAACTCTGTTTCTGTCTAGCATGTACTTTTTTCTTATCAATGGAGGAATTCACAAATGTATGCCCTTTGAAGGGTGTCTGTGTTCTGGCACTACTAGATAAAATTCATTTATTTCTTACAACTGTGAAACATGGCTTATTTGTTTCGAAGATGTGAAGTGAAGCCACCTTCCCTGAGACTTATAAACTTAGCAAAGGTAACTCAACCCTAATTTAGTCATCCGTATATCTTTGACTTTGAAAGAAGCCCACAATTGAAATGTTGCCCTTTTTGCAACAAATCATTGATAGCACCTGAAAGGATGTAAAATGACATTCAAAGAATAACTCAGGAAAGCAGACTTTGTTTGAGTTTAACATACACACATTTCAGTACCACTATCAGAAATCTTCAAACCATGGTATTAGAACTTAAACTTTAATTATGTGGAAATACAAAATCAAAATTTAGGTCCTTGTTTAAGTAAAGTTGGGAAACAATAACAGTTCTCATTTGAAGTGGTGACAGATACTTTTTTAAAAACCCTAAAAATTAGGGCAGAATATTTGGTAGGTAAAAGGAAAGTATTTCCTTGGAGTAACTAACCAAGGATGATATTTGAAAGTCATTCACTGCAAGAAATTTTTACCCTTCAAGATTGCACATTTTATAAGAAATCAGCTGAATTTAGCATCTCCCAAAAACTATTAAATGCCAACTGCTCGTGCATGAAAAACGTTCACCAACACAAAACCAAAAACAAAATTTAAAAGGCCATTTCTGAGTATTAAGCAGCTCCACAACCTAGCAGATATAAGGGCGCTCTCCAGCCAAAGCTGCACGCCTGACACGTTCCCTCACCAGCCTGTCTTCTTTTGTGCTTTCCCTCCATTTGAAATCAATTCTCTTTACTTATCTTGGGTCTTATATTTCTTGTGTGTCTTGAAATCTCATTTTTTTTGGTTTTCAGTAAGCAATTCTGATTCAGAAATCAAAAGGTCAACATCTTGAACAAACCTTTCTTTTTTCCACCCAATACATTTTGACAATTTTATTATCTTTTTCTTATCCAATATAAAAGTATGTCTCTCATAACGGCTGTTGTGAAGTGTACAGCTGTTTGGTGGCTCATGCCTGATGAAACTGGTTTTCAAGGGTCCACCTAAAAAGTCAACATAACATTACTTATTTGGGAAGTAGAATAAAGTGATGTGTATGCTATCAATAACACCCTTTTGTGTGAAGAGCTAGCTAATAGCTGTGGCATAAAATTATCTTCTTTTAGCATTCTGTTCTTGTTTAGCACATCAAACGAGCCTACACTTTCATAAACAAACTAGTAACTGATACAGTTTGAAGAAGGTGATAATAATGACCGAGTAACCGGTGAGATTAACCTACTTTTTTGATCATGTGCAAATTCAAATGTTTGTGTCTGTGGGTAATTTTTTATATAATTGCAGCTAAATATAATTTGATTAAGTTTTATCCAAACAGTTCTGTAACTAATATAAATGGACTTTCCTGTATTCTCATGTCACCATTTAATTAATTTCAACTATCCCTTATTTAAAAAGATATTTACTGCTTCCCCAGATTTCCCAGCATCTTTTCATGTAGTTAGGGGCATGTGACTTTTCCCGGTTCAGGGCTTTGAGAATGTTACCTGTGTCTCTCTTTTGGATCTTTGCGTTTCTTATTTGGGAGCATCTCTCCCTTTCTCTAGTGTTCTGATAATACGATAGTGAAAGGCCTCTCTTCCAGACCATGCAGCTAGCTACAAGATAGTAACTCGTCTGTCAGCTTCTGTTAATCCCTGGTTAATGCATGGATCAGAAGGCCCACCGAACCACATAGTACATAGTACATGAGTACAAAATAAAAGCCCAGTTTTGGGATGATTTTACACCTACATTCCTATGTACTCTGACTAATAAGCCCTTAAAGCCAATAAATTAAGGATACTTACATTAAAAATTACACTCTAACTATGTCCTCTTCTGCCCCCAAATTGTCCCATTTAAGGGATATTTTAATTTTCATATAAAGATCTTGTTTCTGCTATGCCTCCATACTGCCTCCTTTTTTGTATTCTCTTATTATCTTCTGATGAATTTCTTAATCCTCGTTCTTCGAGGACATTGTGTTCTCATTCACAGTACCCCCCCCCATCTTAGTCATTAATTTAGAATTAAATTTAGTCATTTTTTCGTCATTCATTTAGAATTTAAAAAAATTTTGGATTCCTAACTAAGTCTCAACATTGTTTCAGTGAGTTTATCGTGTTATTTTACGTGTGCATGATGTGGTGTGTATGGTGTGATGTGCGGTGTTGTATGTGTTTGGGGGTGGTTATTGTGCCTGCCATGATAAAGATATGCACTGATTGAATGTTAATTGTTTAAATGGGAAGAAGTAAAAAAAGCAAAAATAAATCTGCTGATGGTAATGTGTTTGCTCTTTCACTATGTTTGGCCTATTGAAGGGGAACTTCAAGTTTTTAACACTACCAAAGAAGCATCCTAGATTGGTATCTGTGGATAGTTCTTCAAAGGATTTTTACTTTCCCTCTTGCAATGATGCTTTCATAGAGATGTACTCATTATCAACATCGGCAGTGATTCCAAGTGAAGAAGGGCGTCAACTTTCTTCTAGAGATGAGATATTTCAGGTTAAAGTCACTGGCTTTGGAATCATTCTAATTTCAAAAGTGCCATGTGAAACATTTGTAAATAAATTACACTGAGTTATTTATAAGGAACTAAGCTTAAATGTTTTCTATTTCCCATTTGGTGTCCAGTCAACAGTCACTCAGCTCACTTTAAAAGCTCCCCTGCCCTGGCTGGTGTAGCTCAGTGAACTGCGCTGGGGCTGTAGACCAAAGGGTCACCTGTTTGATCCCCAGTCAGGGCACATGCCTGGGTTGTGGTCCAGGTCCCCAGTGGGGGCCATGTGAGAGGCAATCATACATTGATGTTTCTCTCCCTCTCTTTCTCCCTCCCTTCCCCTCTCTCTAAAAACAAATAATACAGCCCTGGCTGGTGTAGCTCAGTGGATTGAGCACGGGCCTGTGAAGCAAAGGGTCGCCGGTTCGATTCCCAGTCAGGGCACATGCCTGGGTTGCAGGCCAGGTCCCTAGTAGGGGACACATGAGAGGCAACCACATGTAGATGTTTCTCTCCCACTCTTTCTCCTTCCCTTCCCCTCTCTCTAAAAATAAATAAATAAAATATTTAAAAAAACAAACAAACAATAAATAAATATAATCTTTAAAAAAAGCTCCCCCTCCTTAAACCTCAAGGATGTCTTCATAAATCTTCCTCACATATCCAGAACACGTTCCATGCCCCTGTCCTGCTCTGTTGAATGGAATCAGGGGCAATGTTCTGTTGCAATCACCCTAGCCTTTTCCCTCGGTGTGCATCTATCTCAGATACAGGACAATATTTGTTTTAGTTCAAATGGCCAAAACAGTCAACGCTCAGTTCCTAGTCACCCTTAAATAAGCAGTGGAATAGGAAAATTTACTTTGAAATATTGTATAAGATTATTTTGAATGGGAAGTTTAAAATATGACAAATCATCACTGAAATAGTCTCATCCAGGAATACAGGAACATACTTACACAACTTCGTCCCCATACCCTGGAAGTGCTGTGCACAGGAAGTAATCTTGTCGGAAGGACTGATTTCTTTCACTGTCATGGGGTTACACCGATAACAAACCATGCATGGGGTTCACACATTTTTTTAATCTCCCTTATCCATTAGTAAAAAAAAAAAAATGAAAAATTTTCATGTGAATATAGGTTAGTTCTAGGGATTTTTGGATACCTCTTATCCCAGGTTTCACTTATTATCTTTACTCTCAGTTGACCACCACCTTCCATCGTACCTAACTGATAAGCACCTGAGCCTTTTCCTCTTCCGTTTCCTGGTGGGTGTCATGGCTGGTGAAATCCCGGAGTGCACACCCACTCACTTTCCCTCACCCGTGCTCCCCCTGAGGTTTCTTCCCGCCACTTCCTCTCAGAGATATTTCACGAGCTGCAGATATTTTCATTCTGCATACGAACTCAAGATCGGAAGGAGCAATGTATCCATCTTTGCTGTCCCTCAGGGTCAGTTCTGTAAATAATGAGTGACCACTAAATACTGTGGAGTTCAATCCCATCTCCTTTTGTAAGTCTTATCACTCCAAGTGACTGCTGAGCCTGGAAGCTGCTGTTTGCGGGGGCTTGGAATTCCGTAGCTTTCTATGGTTTTGTTTTTTCTGGTGCTCTGAATATGAATAATGAGATTTATATTCTATCACAGTCTGACTAAAGTGATTAAGCTGATGTCTGGGGATAAGTAGGGTCACTTCTCATATACAAAATGCATTCTCTGTCTTCTCTCTTTCTCCTGAGTAGTAAATAATACAAAGCATATTGGATTACTATTTTCTGAACATCAGCTTATATGTTAAAAATTATTCTCTACTAGTGAAATGCAATAATTATACCACACAATAATACAGATTTATACAATTAATATTTAAAATATTGACTTTTCAATGCTGGAAATCAATATTTTAAAATTGTGATTCTATAGTCTATGTTAATGAATAGCCTGAATCAACAAATATTTATTTAGGTTTTTAGGACACACTCTGAATTACAACCAATAATTGAAGAAACCATTTTAAATGCATTCAATTTTTCTAATTTATTAGTTCAGGCATCACTTCTCCAGTCTATAAATATAAACTTAAAGTACCACTATCATGGAGTCAAGTTATATTTTTATCTTCCACTACCACAGATATTCAACAGTTTCAGAAAATTACAAAGACATTTAGGAGAAATGAATCATGTCCTGTGGGGCGCTCCTCTGAGATCACCTGTCTCTGGGCGTATTGGGGCCACTTCTGGCGGTTCTTGGCTATATCATGATCCACAGCCATTAACTATTAAAGTTTAGTATTCTCTATGTATCTTTATAAAAATAAGACATGATTTACTCTGAGCTAGTGTGGTACTTAAAAGACTACTTCTCTCTCCAATGACTGAAGGGAACTTTGAGCAAAATGTTGAATTTTGTATTTCTGCCAGTGTTATGTAGGCAGCATTGTAATAAGCCACACGACTGGATTTTTGCCAAAGGCTGTAAAATGCCAGGCTCAAAGCCTATAGGCACTATGATTTGTGATAAATTATTTTCCATTTTAAGAAAGATACCGAGTGAGTAATTCCATGGTTTTCTGTGTTTAAACTTGGCACGATTGAACGAGCAGTTCCTGTTGATCAAAGAGCTGTGATTCCGCTCTGTAGAGAAAGTGCTGTAGTAGTGAATCCATTTGGAAACCAAAGCAAGTACAAAGTGCACTCGGTGACATGCATCACGTCCTGGATTGCCTTTGAATTCCTCCTAATAATTCATTTTCATGTGCAGAATAAAGATTGCTCAAAATTGAGTCTCAAAAACTGCTTTGTTCAAAGATGTGGTACTCAGCAAAGAACTTAGTTGTGGGAGTCAAGATAAAACCTGATCCTGTCACTATATAGTCACATGGCTTTGTGTGATTCATTCAACTTTTTTATTGATACAACTGGAAAAATTCATTTACAAGGTGCTATAGTAAAAACACTATACAGTATGTATAAAGCACGTGGCATGATGCATTTTACTATCTGCTTCATTTTAAATGGCACCCGATGAATCCTTTGCATTTTCTCTTCTATCTTACTCAAATGCTAGTCACGTCTACCATCTTTCATTTCTCTTGCTCTTTATGTTAGCATTTGTAGTTAAAATACAGGTAAGCTTCTCCCTTTTTCTCTGTTTCATTGAAAAAAATATGGTCTTGTAATTTAGTTTCTCTGGATTTAGGTCCATTTATCTTTCTTCATACTGGTGTGTCAGTAATGTGTAATTCTTCTAGGTTGCTATTATCATTATTCTATTCAATAGCAACTGAGACATCACCATGGATATATTAGAGGATGAACTCAGCCCTGTAAAGAAGACTTATTCATGGTACACTCAACATTAATGCCTCTGAACTTGACATCCATTGTGTCCATGTAAGGGCTCATAAAATGTGAGCTTTACAAAATAGAAGTAAAACAATACTATTGTTTTATGCACAAAGACAATGTCTCTTATTTGTTTGTTTTAACATTTAGATTTCATGTATTGCTCTGATCTCTTTGACTAGTGTAGTTAATTCATTAGACTGTTCCACTGTTCCTAAGGATTATCAAGAGACAATTGGTCTTTTTTCCAAATGGTATTTTTTATATTGCATAGAAGATAAATTCACTACAAATGTTGAAGTTCAGAGGTAAATAAATCTTTAGTCTTTGTGAATTTATTCCTATTCCTTTATACATAGATAGATGAGGTAGACAGACAGATAGATAGGCAGATATAGCTATGAATGTTTATGCTTAAATTTTAAAATACAAATTTTTTTGCATAGTGGTGGCAAAATCACACTTTTAATGAGAATTTATTACAATATAGTGATTGGTTTTCAATATAGAGGATATAAAAAGTATAGCTTATATTTTCAAAGCCTTCTTTCTGCTGAGTATAGCTGATTCAGTATAAATCTCGGTACAAGGACAGAAAGGATCATTTGTAAATAAATAGCCACCTAAAGAAATCAATGAATCTTAAGTTCTCTTTAAAAATTCTAGTGAGTTGTGCTGTGACCAAGATAGACACATAGATACTTTTTTTTCAAAAGTGCATCTTGAAGAGGAAAAAGTATATTTAGAATGTTTTTATTTTCTTCTTACAATATAAACATAGAAGAAAAATCAGCCCTGAGAATTTAGTCATAGACTCCCTTTTCTTTGAACGTAGATATAAAATGTCCTCTTAGCATGTTAAAATGTGAACAGAACTCTACTTTTGAGTGTTTGAGAAATATCTTTACACCGATACTGTGTTGTTAGATTATCGAGTCATCATAGCCTCGCCTAGGCTGATGGAGAGAGGGATTTTCACAAAGGCATTAGCTCAGACTATGGCTACTACACAGGCCTAATAGAAGTAAGATGTTTAGTTTTTATTTTTCATACAATGCTCTAGTAGTGTTTAGTTGCCTTTAACTTCATTCCAAATTTTTTTGTTCGATTATATTGTGATAGCTGTCACAGCAAAGTGTATTAAAATATATATCAAAACTGGTGAATTTTTGTGCAGCCATTTCAATATTGAAGATATAAGAAGATACACAACATTTTATGGTGTATTATGCTTTATTATTCCAGGAAAGCCAAAAATGCAGCTGAAATGCAAAAGAGAATTTGTGCAGTATGTGATCAAACATGTCAAAATTTGTTGAAGTTTCTTAGTACTATTGACATTTTTTTGCCAAATAATTCTTTGCTGTGGGGCTGTCTTATGCATTGGAAGATGTTTAGCAGCACCCCTGGCCTCTACCCACTAGAAGCCAACAGTGGGAGATAGCCGACATACTCAAAATATCCAAATCAATCAAGTTATTGGTGAAAATGAAAAACATGTCTTTTATTTCATGGGGAAAACTAAACAGACTTTTTGACCAACCCAATACTTTAAAACACTTCGATGTTATGCCAGTGTGCTTCATTTTCCCCCAATTTGGTGCATTTTAAATAACATTTGACCCTTTAACAACATGGATTTGAACTGAAATTCTTTCAATAAATGTACAGTTGGCCCTCTATATACCCAGGTTTCACATCCACAGATTCAAGCAACCAAAAATCAAGACCAGTGTTTTTGATTCTCGACTGAGAATCCTTTTGTGAAGGGGCAGACTCAAGCTGTACGTGGATTTTTGAGTGCATAGGGTCCTTGTCCTCAATTCCTACTTTGTTTAAGCATCAACCGTATATATTTTGTATATGATCTATGTCATGATTTAAGTAGAAAAATACCATGAAAAGAAACAAGAAGTAACAATAAAATGGTTTTAACTTCCCAAAATGCAAAGAGAAGAATAATGTAAGTAAAAAAAAATAAAGTTTAAGGACAACACAGTTTATTTTTGGAAGTAATTTGTGAAACTTTAAATATTCTATAATGACATGAAAAAGGCAGCTCACTGGTTTTATTCAATTAGGACCTGATATTCTATTAAAAATTGTATACACAACAAGCACCCAGTTGCCTTACTACCTTTAAGCTTATTTTTCTGTAGCTTCTTTGAAAATATTACATAACTTATTTACTGGATTTATTCTTTCTTCTCTATCTTCATTTTCCTGAATGTCAACTCTCTATGATCTCTTACGTATTCCAAGCTCAGAAAGTAAGTACCCCATAAATGGATGTTGCCTAAATGGTTGACAGGTAGATTCGTTAAGGTACAATACTAAATGCAACCTAGTGTCAAGGAAACTGATAGCAAGAGCAGTCATTATCCAGGGGAC
Organism: Carollia perspicillata; assembly: GCA_004027735.1. Lineage (NCBI taxonomy): Eukaryota > Metazoa > Chordata > Mammalia > Chiroptera > Phyllostomidae > Carollia > Carollia perspicillata. The sequence continues at coordinate 28,162 of PVKM010006147.1, read as the reverse complement.
AACGTACACATTTCGCAGTTTTATTTAATTATAGTAAAAGAACATTGACATGCTATTTTTGTAAAAGGAGGTTTGAGTTTGTTTAGCTTATTTCTTTGGCACTAGAATCATACAATGAGGTGACTGCAGACTCTTAAACTTTCCTTAAAGGTTGAGAGGGCACAAATGAGCATATAATCCAAAGGCATTTGGTACATCGTCATGTTGGTACAACTGCCACCTCTGCCAAGCTCCCAAATACTTCCTTCTCTCTGAAAGAAAACCCCTGCTATTAAGAAGTCACCCCTCATTCCCAACTTCTCCCAGAAACCGGAGACCACCCAATCTTATTCTGAATTGCTATGGATGTACCTATTAAAGATATTTCATACAAATGGAAGCATAAACATGGAACCTTTTGAGTCTGGATTCTTTCAGTTAGCATCATGTTTTGGAGGTTCATCCACACTGTAGAGTGCAATGAAGTTTCATTCCTTTTAAGACTGAATAATGTTTTACTCTGTATACAAACCACATTCTGTGTTTCTGCTCACGTGTGATGAACATGTAGGTTGTTTCCACCTTTTGGCTCTTGTGAATGCTGCTGCAATGAACACTGTGTTATAAGTACCTTTCTGAGTCCTTTTGTTCAGTTTTTGGGGGTATACCAAGGAGTGGAATTCCTAAATTGTACAGTAATTCTATGTGTGTTTTCTGAGGCACCACCAAACTGCACCATTTTACATTCCCACTGGCACTTGTATGAGGCTTCAAATTTCTCCACATTCTTCTCAGTACATTATTTTCCATTTTTAATATTATCGCCATCCTAGTGAGTATGAAGTGGTATCTCATTGTGGTTTTGATTTACATTTCCATAGTGAGTAATGATGTTGAGCATTTTGCATGTGCTTATTGGTCATTTGTATATCAAGTTCTTTTTTTATTTTCATTTTTAAGAATTTTTATTGAATTTATTGGGGTAACATTGGTTAATAAAATTATACAGGTTTCAGGTTGTAATTCTATAACACATCATCTGTATGTTGTATTGTGTGTTCACCACCCGAATCTCCTTCTCTCACCATTTCAAACTATTTTTAAATTGGGATTGTTGCTGAATTTTAGGACATCATTATATATTCTGCATACTAGACACTTATATGTAATTTGCAAAGTGTGATTTGCAAATGTTTCCTCTAATTCTGTAGGTTATGTTTTACCTTTCTTGACAATGTCATCTGATGATCAGGTGAACAATCTTTAAATTTAAGCCCAATTATCTGTTTTTAATCTAAGTTTTAGCCTAAATTTAATCTTTAAAAATGAAAATCTTTAAATTTAAGCCCAATTGTGTATTTCTTCTTCTGTTGCTTGTTCACTTGGCATCATGTTTAAAATCACATTGCCAAATCCAAGCTCATAAAGACGCATCCCTGTATTTTGTTCAAAGAGTTATGGTTTTAGACTTATACTTAGGTCTTTGATTATTCTGAGTTAATTTTTCTACAAGGTAGGACTCATTCAACTTTATTTATCTTTTTGCCTGTGAGTATCCAGTTATTATAGCACCATTTGTTGAAGAGACAATTCCCTCCCATTGAAATGTCATGGCATTCTTTTTGAAAATCAGTTAGCCAGACGGTATGGGTTTCTTTTTGGACTCTCAAGCTATTCTGTTTGTCTACATGTCTATCTTTATGCCAGTACTATAGTACCATACTATTCTGATTAAAGTAGCTTTGTAGTTATCACTATGGAAATTAACAAGACACTGATTTCACCATCAAAATCTCATGTTAGGTATGTGACTAATTAGAAAGGCCTCTTCTGTTGATTAGAGAGAAAGAAAAAGAAAGCCCACCCAACATCGTACACTAGAGTGGGGTCTCCTTAATGAGCACTAGCTAATCATCTCTGCAGTGCATATTTCTGATTTGGGTAATGGACCCACTTGGGTGAACATAAAACAAAACAAATCAAATCACATAATGCAATACTGTGTAATTAGGGTTTTATAAATGTCAATTGCAGATATCACAACAAGCAAAATTATAAATTTGAACCATATTGAAGAGATCATAATTTAAAATATTTTATAACAAGTATTAATATTATTTAAAATATATGAAAATCAGGTTTTTTTGGCTAAGTCTATGGTATTTGCATATAAAGTCTAGGAAAATGTCTCAAACAAACACAAAGTGATTCTATAAGGTATACACTAAGTGCAATTTCAGAAAGTAGATATATGTTCTAGGTTAGTAAAATTTCTGACTCTTCATTAATTGAAAATTATAATTAATATAATATAAAATCTTATCAACTGTAGTCATTTAATGAATTACATAAGAAATAATTTATATCATGATTATCATGTGTAAAGAATCATATATTTTATGAAGCTATAATGACTATCATCTACCCAAAGATAATAACTCTGCTCAGTAACAGTTAATAAGCTATTTTGTCTATTCTCACTAACAAAATTTCTATAATTTCTTTCAACCTAAATTAAGATTTTAGTTTTCTTTTTATGTTATTTCTCTTTGTAGTCAACAGATGTTCTCCAGCACAAGGAAAATAGTGTGCTTGGAGAATCCAGCCTCTAGCTTTTAAGTAAAATAGATGCTATAAAGTGCTGTCTTTGGAGTTTTGATCATAAAATTTCCAAATGTGATAACCTCGATCAAGCACTGAAACGAGACCGCTCTTTTCTTTATCTTACTAAAATAGCTGGTTATTGCTTCTCTAGGAAGTCAATATATTATCTTCAAAGACAGAACTTCAGTATCATCTGTTGCTACAATAAATGTTTAATATTTCCCCTAGAGTTGAGTGAGATGTTAAGTGAACTTGAGTTTTCTCTCCCAATTCTATGGTTGAAAATAACTGCTTTGCTTTTACCACATGATAGCTGTGGCAAAATAATTTTGAAAAGAGTAAGCTCCTAAATATTGAATGCTGCAATTAATTAGCATTTACATGGCACCATTCACTAGTATCCCTGGAGGGCTGCAGTAATAAGCATTGAGATAAACTACATGCATTTAGGACACCTTGTATGAAGACACCTTAATGTTATATACAGTTCACCCTTGAACAACATGAATGGTAGGGGCACTGACATCCCCATGTAGTAGAAAATCCATGCATGATTTCTGACACCCCCAAATTAACTACAGATAACCCGCTGTTGACTGGAAGCCTTATTCATGAAGTAAACAGCTGATTAAAATGCATTTTTATGTTACATGTATTATATACTTTATTCTTATAATAAAGTAAGCTAGAGAAAGAATGTTATTAAGGAAAGGTACAGAGAATAAGTGGCATAAATGGTAGGTAGAAAATAGATGGGGGTGATTAAGAATAATATAGGAAATATAAAAGCTGAAGAACTTGTATATATGACCCATGGACATGAACTAAAGAGGGGGTGTGGGTGGGAGCAGGTGTGCAGGGTGGAGGGGAGTAAAGGGGGGGAAATGGGATAACTATAATAGCATAGTCAAGAAAATATATTTAATAAAAAAGTGAAAAAAGAAAATAATAAGGAAAAGAAACCATATTTACAGCGTTTATTGAAAAAAGGTCATGTGTTGGTCAAGGGTAAAGTGTAAATACAGCCAACATATACTAAGGAACTAGAGTTCTATCTGCAAACCTAGCAGGACCAGGGTATAGAAAACATAGTCCTTTAAGTAATTAGAGTGTACCATACGATGCTGGTACATCAGAGTATTGTCTCAATGCTTGCAAAGGTCTCTTCTAAAAATGGCATAACATAACAACACACTGTTATAAAATAATCACATTTAAAAGAGCCCAGCATTTGGTATGACAATCCCTTTTTAATTAATTGCAAGGGTCATGTTTAGAAAATTGCTGATTTACCAAAACAAAGCAAAGTGATGGATAATGGTAAACATAATTTTAGTCAGTTTGTCTGTTTCACTTCTGTAATCTCACCAGGTGTTGGCTAAGTTTCAGATTTAGTCAAAACATGTGTTCCAAGTAGGACATTAAAAATTAACCTACCTTTGTTTATTCACAGCCTGACTACACAGATAATTAAAACTTATAGGTGCAGATTCCTTTTAAATTACTGTAGCTTGAACTAATTTGCAGGGGAGATTACTAGACTTACATAAACTGGAACAAAACGAAGCCGTCACTCACTGGGAGGGAGGCAGGCCAAATGGCGAGGTTTCCTGTCTTCCATATATTTTCCTTAAAATGGTTTCTTTTAATTGATTTAGAAGTATGGGAAACTTGGAAAATGTCTCTTTGAGATTGAAGAACTGTTTCGCCTCAGCTTTCTTCAACTAGCAATATTGTTCATTATACCATTTCAAAAGAAAATTTATTAGCAAAATAATTAGGTCATAAATATCTTCCTGAAAATGTTAAAATGATCATTCGTTGTAAATTTTCACCACACAAGTTAAATATATGGTCAAGTATTTATCGTGAATATTTTCTCTTTATAGGACTATCTGAATTTCCAACTATCTTCAATTATTTTTTTAAAATGGAGATTATAATAATTAAAGATTATTATGAGGGTAAAAAAATTATGTATGTGAAATTCTTTAGCATGTCTTCAAGAACAAGCTGTTGCAAGGTTTATTCATTTCATGCTTTTGGACATAAAACTGGTAAAAAAATGCTCTAACTGGATTTCTCCCATATGCTACTTTAAACTCAAATAAGTTATATACTGTCTCTTATTCTGATCTTCAGACACTTTACCTTGGAAACTAAATAAATCCTATTTTTAGGTAAGTGGAAAGACAAAGAGGAATAATATACATACAGCTTCCAGAAATATTTTTTCACATTTTGTATTCCCTCAACAATTGTTATTTGCCTCAGAATATTTAATGATAACTTCACATATCTATTTTATTACATACTTGCTCAGTAGTCTATATTATTCTAATTCCAGAATCCTAGAGAAAGAAACAAAATATCCAAATTCTTCATTATTTCCTAGGCCAGCATAAATCTGTTGAGAACCTCTGATTAATCGCTCTAGGCTTTAAAGACGATGAGTTTTCATAGGACTTCCCTAATGAAGTTTACTTAGTCATACCAGTCCTAAGCAGTACAATGTCAGGTGCAGACGAGGACCAAGAAGAAACTAACTAGGGCACAGGCTAAAGGATGGCATATTAAAGTGCAAATATTTGGGTGGTCTGTGAAATGTATCGTGACCAATAAATGATAGAATTCTCCCCGTGTCAATTGCAAATGTAATTCTAATTACAGTTCCAATGTGCTACTTATCCAGGCAAAGTCATTCCAAAAGGGATCAGAAAGAATAGTTAAAATGACAAAAATAAAAAGCATAGCTCCTAGAATTTGCATGTTGGAGGATGTTACAAACCAAGGAGAAAATAAAGGATTATTCAAACACTTTCCCCAGTTAACTCAAAGTAAAAACTGAATATAAGAAAGTAATAAGTAGTATAGAATTACATAAGAAGAAATTAGATATTTTCAAAACGTCAGCCTCTTTTTATATTGTCCAGCATATTTTGATTTGAATGTCTTATTACAAGCTGCCTGGAAGGCTGAAATAGTTTCCAATGGCTTCCATGTCTTTGCATTCTACACCCTTCGTATTCCCTATCTTCCATACTTCCACTAAAGATAGTATCTTTTTTAAAATTATTGGGTGATATTGGTTAATAAAATTACGTAGGTTTCAGGGGTACAATTCTATAACACATCATCTGCATATTGTATTGTGTGTTCACCACCCCAAGTCAAATTTCCTTCCATCACCATTTATCCCACTATTCTCTTGTCTACTGAAGACATTATTCTAAAATATAGTATTATTTTATATCTGTTATCATCTAAAAAGTCAAGATTTTTCCTTATTTAATAGAGAAAAAGATCCAATCCATTTAATAATCAAGACCTGTCTCCCACTAGGTTTAAAATATTAGGATCTTTCTGGTTTATTTCTCCCAGTATTTCTTCTCTGTCTGACCTGAGCATGCACTTGGAATGCCTGGACTATTTTGCTCCTGGTTTCTATCTATTACATTAAACTGGCATTGCATTCCACTCATTTAGGCCCATTGAAACCGTCCTCAAATTACATATGTTTGTGAGTCCTTTCATGACTTTCCTAGGCTGACTTAGTTATCTGTTCATTTGTGATCCCATAATACTTTATTTATATTTACATAACACAACCTGTCATATCTGTGATGTTTTCTAGTTAGATGTGAACATACTCCCTCTTATAATTGGTCAAGAACTCTCTCTTTTTATTCCTTCTTTTCGTATTATCTATCCAGTGCCTAATGTGAACATGTGTACGCAGTAGCCTCTCATAAATGTAGGCTGTACAGACACTTAATTTTTATGCCATAGGGTTTGTTTTCTTTTACTACCTGTTATACTGTGAACAGTGAGCATTTTCTTTTGTGCCATGTTGGAAAGAATGTTGATGAAACATTTCCCTCCAAGTTTACCTTGCCAAATATTTGAAATGACCACTTCATGTCTTCCGTTTGCATCATCTCTTTCCTCAAACCATTAGTAATAGTCTAGTAATACAGACTGTATTGCATAAAAGACCACATTGCATAGAATTTCTGATTTCTTCCAGAAATGTCAGTAAAACTATTGTCTTCTTTTAATTGATTATTTTATATCCATTTAGCGAAGAATTCCCTTACTGACCTCTCATTAAAGCACCATCTTGTTCTCCTTCAACCTCTTGGCACTCAAAATAGAGGTGAATCTGCTATCCTTATCGGGTTTGTAAAAATAAGTTTTCGGTTATAAAGACTGCAAGGAGAATGAGAAGGTCTTATGTCAAAATTAGGCATTATTCATCGTGACATTTTCCTCTACAGTTCTATTTGGCAAAGAAGAAGCCAAATATATTCAAAGCCTCATGTGAATACAGCATAATTTATCTAGATCAGAGTCCAATATCTGTCATTGAGGAACCCGGTAAAGTCACCTGATTTCTCTGGGCTTTAATTTTCAGATATGTAAAATGTGAGAAATTTAGATAATAGCTGTGATCTTTTCTTCTGAAAATTCTTGATTTTTTTGTAAAAAAATTTTATTTTAGAGCCATAAAAATTCACATTTAGAGGGCTATGGAGTAAATCATCCTCAAAGTCATAGCATCATAAAATATCCAACTTGGGGGGAAACTTAAAGTCCACTCAGTCTATCAAAGCAGATTTCACATTAATATCCACACCAGAGATTATTGTCTATCAGTCACATAAGCCTGCAATAATGAGTTTATGACATTAAAACTTAACCTGTTCCACTGTTGGACAAGATGGCTCTCCAGATATTTCTGACAGCTTACTTTTGCATTTCTATTTCCTACCCGCCCTTAGTCAAAAGTTTCTGGAGATTCTAAAGAATGCACCCATAGAACTATGGAACATGGCCCGTGGTCGTGTTTTTGAACAGATGACAAATCAAAAAGGGGCCCTTTCAGTCTGCCAGGACATCATCTGTGGGAGTCAGAATTCTAAAAAGCATGCCCCACCCTCTGATTCTGCACCCCAACCCCCAGGACGGTGACTGTGATGGCATGCCATCCAGTGACTTGGTTACATTATCTGGTCTAGCTGACTTCGAGTGAGGGAAATTTTCCAGGTGTACCTGATCTAAGACTATAAACCTGGCTGGTGGCAGTGAAAGAAGTGAGAGGGACTCACAGTATGAGATGAAAATGACAAGCCTCATGCTGACCTTCAAAGGGGCCATGTGAGAAAGCGTGCACTGGCTTCCAAGAGCCACAGTTACCCAAACGTACAGCCAGGAAGGAAATGAAGACCTCAGTTTCACAACTGCAGGGAACTGACTTCTGCCAACAACTGGGATAAGCTTGGAAGCACATTTCTCTGCAGACCTTCCATGGGAGAACTCACTCTAGAAAACAATGTGATTATTATAGCTTTGTGATACCCAAGCAGAGACCCAAGCCACATCTTTGCAGGTTTCTGACCTACAAAATGGTTAACTAATAAATTAGTGTTGTTTGAGCTGCAAAATTTGTGGTAATTTGTTACTAGTGACAGAAAAATTAACACATCATTTAAGAAATGACAAGGCAGACAGTTTATATACAAATGGGGTGCTGATATGGATAAAGTTTTTCTCAAATTTTAACAAGAGATCTAGAATCTTTCCCTCAAAGGAAAACATTTCAATTAAACTGTAATCATAAAAAGGCAATATGCTTGTCATAAGGGCTGATATTTCATGTCAAGAAAAGCATAGTTATTTGATTCTTACAATTTCCTGAGAGAAGTCCCTCCATTCTAATAAACAACACTGGTAACACAGACAGAAACAAACTAACCAAATAAAGGCAATACAACTAGGTAGTTTTTTTATTTAATTAAGAATGTCAGGTTTTTATAGTCAAATTTTATGGTCACAAAAGTTCTTCTGATTTGGTTAAAATGTTCTTATATAAAAATGCATTGAAAACAAAATATTATATAGAAGTAACATAGCTTACATTCATGGGGTGATCACCAGAGTTTCATTATTATTTTACAGATGAGAATTCTGTGATGCAAAGAAGTCATGTCTATTTTCCTAAAGCCACTGTGGTAGGGCTTGGTGAAGCAAGAATAGAAAGTCATACTCCAGAGCCCAGGGTCTACACCACTTATTATCTGTGTGTATATGTGTGTGTGAGATATAAAGAGATTGCTTTCCATAATTTTATAAGAGACTACAACATAAAGGTACTATATTTTCTTCCAGCTTGGACAATATTATAAAACATAAACAAAGGTGGAGTTTTTAACAGTACTGTTTCTTCATCATCTGATGTCATTTTGCCTTATGGAGGTCTTGAGTCCCTTGTCTTACTTTCTGTGGCCAAAATACTGCAGTACTGTTCTTTCCTTTAGCATTTCACTGTAAAAATATAACCCAGGTACAGATAAACACACAAAACCAACATCTGTAGCTCAATAATAAGATAAATAAGGTCTGAGGATCTCATGTAAAACATGGTGGCTAGAGTCAATAAACACTGTGCGTTGTATAATTGAAATTTGCTAAGACAGTAGAACTTAAATGTTCTCACTTGAAAACAAAAGACAAGTGGGTGCGGTGATGGATGTGTTAATTAACTACATGGGGAGAATCCTTTTGCATTGTATACATATATCAGATGACTATAATGTGCACTTCAAATATCTTACAATTTTATGTGTTAATTAAACTTATATAAAACTGAAAGAAAATAGAGATCCAGGCATATTCTGCCAGAAGCATTCTGTACATAGTGACTGTCCTGCTCACAAATCCATTGCATTTGTTTTTTAGGAGAGCTGTCCATAGTGTCCTCATGATGGTAGACCAGTTCTCCTGGCTTCTTTCTTTCCCAGAAAGAGCACAGACATGCTGTTTAACTCCTTTCTAGAAATGTTGGCATCTTGAAAAAGGTGACTATATTCAAAAGGATGGTGTTGGTGGTGCACATTTCATTAGGGATGATATTTGGGCACAATTTGAACTTTGTCAGCCCTTGGCTCACCACACACACACAGATGTTCAATCTATAAGATAATGGTGTTAGCAATCACTTGCTTGTATAAAGATTAAGCTGTACCATATTTATTTCATAATCTTGGCTTTGGCCACAGAAACAGGCTTCTATTTTCTGCTCAAAAAAATGCCCCTAAATATGTGCTGCTGAATTTCTCTATTTAATTGAGAGAAAGCATTTTTATAAACCTGATAGATCCATCATCTTCTTGAAAAATAAAAAGGGGTTTGGTTTTATCTGTCTGTGTTCCATTTCATTTGACCTTAAGTACAGTGCCCTGTTTTCCATGTATGATGAAGAAGTCAGGTCAAGTCCTACAGATGGTTCACAGGGAAAAGAGTAATACCCCCTTGCTATTTTCTCCCAGTAACAAAAATTATACAACCTTACAAATAGGATATTTTTAATTTCTTTAAAATTCTGTGTACTTTTTTCCTAAAATATGTTTTTAATTGGAAGTTGTCAGTTCCTCAAAAGTAGAATCACAAGGCATCATTCCAAAGAAGTAAGTATATTTGTTGTTGCTTTTGTAGAAATAACAGAAGGAGGACAGAAAGATTTGGCAAAAATCTAGCTGTGTTGCAAATTAAAGTAGCCAAGATATCCTTTGGAATGGTATCAGATTTTTATTTATATCATGGCTCAATAATCAGTTTAATATTTTGTATATGCCCTATAGCGCCTAAAGAAAACAGAAATTCTAACATTAATTATAGCTCTATAATCTGAAAGGCCAAGCTTTAGTTTCTTTAAGTAGGTCTTAGAATTTAATATGGCAATGAAACTGTTTCAATGTTTATTTTTTAAATGAGGAAAAATTATGGTCTCTTAGTATGTCAAAGGGTATGGCACACATAATTCATTCCCAAAAAATTTGCTTTCTTACTTGTGGGAAACAATGGGTATAATTTATTTATTTTAATGTTTATTTTTTCTGGTATAAGCAACAGCAAATTTTCCAAATGATTGTTCATGATTAAGAGTTGGAAGAAATAATGAGGAAATTTAGCAAGATTTTTAAGAGCTTCACCTGCAGTGATACCCAGTTGAGTCAGAATGAAGAAATACTAACTCTTGGACCCTGGGAGATTTGCTTTTCCTCCCATAGCCTCCATTTCCTCATCTATAAAATTTGTATCACCTTGAATATCAGAACTAAAGTGATTTGGTTGTAAGAGATTAAATGAGGGAACAAGTCAAGTATGTGTTGTATATTGCAAGTACTCAAAAGTGTGAATGCATAAAAATCCAATGTAAGTCAAGAGGAAGAGATGTAGTAATCAGGCCCCTACACTGTTAGGCCCGCACTAATTTTGACAAAATATACAACTTTGTTCTCTGAACTTACTTTCATAGCTAATCCTCCTAATTAGTTTTTTTTTAATTTCATTTTTACAACTTAATTGTACAACATTTGGTTACCTTTCATCCTATACAACACTAGAGACCTAAAAACTTTTGAAAAAACCTATGCCATTCTCACTGGCTTATTAAAATAGAAATAGTAGGAAAAAATGTACATTTTTATAAACACAATTCCAATTACATATTATAGTGCTTTTTAAGAGAAGGAAGCAGTCAAAATATTGCCCCTGGCAATGAATTAAATGGAATCCATCACCTAATGTGTCATCCATTTTTTAAAAACAATTTATCTTTTGAATTAGCAGAATGATTGAATAATATTTTAAAGATAAATCTATTAACACTTTGTCTAAATAACAATTTTCGATCCTTATTTTTTTATTCCTTAAATGATAAATGTGAAAATAATAGAAGTTACTTGGGACAATTAAAAGTGTAGTACTTTAGCCCTGGCTGGTGTAGCTCAGTGGATTGAGCGCGGGCCTGCGAAGCCAAGGATCGATGTTCGATTCCCAGTCAGAGCACATGCCTGTGTTGCAGGCCAGTTCCCAGCAGGGGACACACAAGAATCAACCATACACTGATATTTCTCTCTCTCACCCTTCCCCTCTAAAGATAAATAAATAAAATCTTTTAAAAAAAGTGTAGTACTTTAGATTTATTTGGTTTCATTAAAGCATCTAAATGATTCATTTTAGTGATTTTGGAAAATTACTTTCTACAGATGGGTACTTGGCTAATTTGATACATGTGAATCAGGAAGATTATTATTGTAGGTGTTTTTGAAGATTCTGATTTTATAAATAAAAAGTAGAGAAGAATAATTTGCTAATTTAGTTTATCCGTCAACATCCATAATGTTTCCTAAGCGCCCTTAGTCTATCCAACTTCTGAATCTGTACAGAATTGAAGATTTTTCTATAAATGGCTAGGATTATGAGATCTAGATTTTCTTCCTCATACTCCCCTCCTCCTTACCTTCAATCTTCTTCCTTCTCCTCTTTCTCTTTCTTCTTTTCTTTTCCCCCTTGAAAATTTCCTTTTAAGCAGGGGGGAAAAGACCCCCCGGCTTAAAAGTGGCTATTTAATAACTTAGATGCATATTAATGCCTATTTATTAAAAGAAAATTTCATCTCATTTAATTGCCCTCTATTTTCTGGAGATTTCATGGGCCGAAGGTAGAGCCATTTGTCCCGCACCTGTTACATGGCAGGGTCTCAGTGGTTGCTGATAGCAAATGTGGTGGGGAACGGAGCCTCCGAGGTTAGAGCTCTTCTACTTGCCCTCGTCCACCACCGCGCCTTCCGCTGTGATTTATCAGCAATATGTCAGCACTGGCAGGTCATTATATTTCAGTGATCTGGATGGATCATCATTACACAGTGAAGAAACACTGCATTAGGAACCAGGAGACCTAAGCATTGGTCCAGTTTAAATTATTGGCTTGGCCTTAATAGTGATCTACTTGAAGAAAGCTATTTTTTTTCAGCTGTTAACACAGTTTTATCTCATTAACCTGTTTTGCAGGCTACAGAAAGTAAATTGCTACATGAGGTATAATACAAGTTCTGGGAGGTTAGGAAACAAAAAAAAAAAAAAAAAAAACCTGTGCTTGGAAAGTTAAATCACAAATCAGTCCACTAATTTTTCCCAAATGGTCTATTTCTACTTAATTAAAATATTTCCTAATTAAGATAATTTCTCAGTTTCTACTTTAAAAACTCTAAAGAAGATAAGTAGACCAAAGAGAATAGGGCTATTTCCCAGGTAAAACAATTTCTATTTAGTTCCTCATTAACACATTTTAGGAGAGCATGTATTTCTACTTCACTCTTTCAACAATCTTTTCTTTATATTCTGCAGATACGGATATGTATAAAAGGATGAATAAAAAAACAGGAAAACTCAATGGAAATTAATCTTTCCTAAAAGCCAAGGAAAAGCATAAGCAGGATCATGATGAACCTGAACTTGTATGTCAGGAGAGTAATTATAATGATATAGAACCACAGTGATACAGAGAGATCTGATCAGATCACTGCGGGGGCGGGGCGGGGCGTTGCCGTAGGGACAGCCTGTAGGAGGAGGTTGCCTGAGACAATGGTAAACAGGCTAGGATGGGATTGGCTGAGAAGCCGAATGCCTCTGGAGTGCATGGAAGTATGCGCCGGGAGATTTAAAATAAAAGGAGGGCAGAGCCTGTCTCTCTGGCTCTCTTCCTCAAGGATGCCTGATGATAGTGCTGCAGCCGCCTGCGTTTCCCAAAGGACGGTCAGTATTTTGGGTGGGAGGAGAAACTCAGGATCAGTCTGGTCTGGCAGAGGGTGCCAGGGTTGTTCTTCTCTGGGTGTTCTACAGAGACAGGCAGGGACAGAAGCCTGCCATTCTTTCAAAATTGTGTAGCTTTTGTATCTTAAGTTGTTTTAGTTTGTAAACTAATTCTATAGAAATAAGATAATTGTAACGCACATGGGGAATGATAGGGGAACTCAGGACTTAAAGATTTTAACCTTAATTGACAAACCTATGTGATTAAAGCTGCAAATGAAAAGTTAGAGTCTAGCCAAAATTGGTAGGCTTAAGTGACTAATGCATGTGGAAAGCTGTTATTCCAAAATCATGTAGCTTTTGAATAAAGACTCCTTTTCTTTATCACCAAACCTTTGCCTCTGAAATTTTTCCTGGAGGGTGGTGGTGGGCAGCCGCACCCCACTGGCTGTTCAGTAATGATAGCAGCAGTGTTATGGACCCCTAGTGTGATGCTTTAGGGAGATTGGGCCTTGGGGAAATAACTAGGATTAGATGCATTCAAAAGGGTGGTTTTTTATCATGGGATCTGTGCCTCTGTAAGAAGAGATGCCTGAGAACTTCTCTTTCTCTCTCTCTCTCTGTCCCCCTACCCCATGTGAGGACATAGGACCATAGCTATGACTTAACTACAAGGTGGGCCACTAGAAGCCAGGAAAAGAGTACTTTTCAAAAACCGATAATTCTGGCATTTTGATTTTGGATTTTCCAGCCTCCAGAACTGTAAAAAATAAATTTCTGTGGTGTAAGCCACCCAGTCTATGGTGCTTTGTTATGGCAGCTCGAGCTAAAACCGTTTCCTTTCTTCCTGTTCTATATCCACCCTGATATATGCCCTATTTTTCAGTGATGCCATAAGTTGAGCTAATATTTCATTCAGTTAGGTGGCCACTGAACACATGTGGCTATTTAACACTTAAAATGTGTCTGAGATGTGCTATGCATGTAAAATACATACCAAATTTGAAGACTTAGTGCAAAAAATGTTAAATATCCCATTAGTAACTTTTAATTTTAATTACCTATTGATATGTATATTGGTTTAATAGAATATATGATTAATACTAATATCATTTTTTAATGTTTGGCTATTAGAAAATTTTAAATAATGTCCATGGATTGCATTTGTAGATCACATTATGTTTCTATTGGAAAACAGTGGTTTAGAATCCCTTCTTGTTCTTATGAAAAACCAAGCCCTGATTAAACAAGTAATGTTAATGAACACATTATATCTTGGTGCTCATGAATTATCAAATCTTGAAAGAGCTCTCTGGCCCTGGCTGGGTAGCTCAGTCGGTTAGAGCGTCGTCCTGATACAACAAGGTTGCGGGTTTCTCCCTGGCCTGGGCACAGAAAAGAATCAACCAATGGATACATAAATAAGTGGAACAACAAATTGATGTTTTTGTCTCTCTCTCTTCCTCTTTCTCTCTCTAAAATCAATACATAAAACATTTTTTAAAAACTTAGAAAATGTTTTCTAAGGAAAAATTTTTGTAAGAGAACACCATGATATTATGTTAAAAATGATTTGGGATATGAGATGAGGTATTTACATGCAAAGGAGAACAAGGGACACAGGGAGATGCACCACATTTTGGTTCATAGCAGATGAGTTGTTCACTGCTGGGGTTGCAATCACTGGCTCTTAGCGTGTTAGACCTGGCAATACCCACACAGGCCATTTCAGATAAGAAAAACAAGGACTTGGGTATAATAATTCATTGCTGCCTATTCATCTTTCTTTATCTCTTGTCAATTCCTCCATGTTTATTATACTTTATTTTCAGACATTTGAACTTAATTTCCATTGAAGTGGAAACTCAATACTATACAGTGTTCTGACTCACTTCTCCTTGATGCTGACAATGTTCAAAATAATATGTGAACTCATGAATTCCTTACAAAAGGAAACCGATGATACTGACAAGAGTTGGTTACTTATCTCTATTTTTTTAGAAAGGCTAGCAAAAATGTGTCATCCATGATCAGCAATGTCAAATGATCAGAAGTATATAATGATTGAGTAGGTTATACCTTACCATTAAAACACTAATAATAATAATAAATAAATTAATTAATTAAAGACACTGCATGTTAGGGTGAATAAAAATAAGAGACAGTCCAAAGCAACGAGAGGGTCACACGGAGAAGGGAACTGTCCATTCTTTGCCTGCCCCAATGCTCAGTGAAACTCTCTATCCTAATGATGGCATTTTGTTCACCTGCAAACAGAAATCCCCATTTTTTAGGGCAGGAAGGAATAAGGGCACATTGCCACCATGTTAGATATCCCCATATCATTCTGGGTGGTTTTCAATTATTTGAAGTCAGTTTTGGAAATGTCCTGATATTCCCCACTGATTTGTTCAGGAGTCCGTGTGGGGGGATCCCCACACCAAGAGCATCACTTTGGAGTTAACATTTGAGTTAACTTGCACCAATCAGGAGTCAGAAATTTGCTGATGGGCTTCTGCAATATTTCTTCACTTGAAAGTGAGGTGGACAGGAAGGGAAAGCCTCTCTCATTCAGTGGGCCACCTGAAATTCCTGCGGCTACTATGAGGGTCTATGGTGAAGGTAGGCTCACTGAGGTGAAGACCAGGTGCACTGAAGACTGAGAAGACATGCAAGTAAATGGGGCTTGAGGCCATCAATAATTAAGTCAACGGTGAAGGTGACTCTATCTCCAGACTTTCATTTACAGGAATCGATATGATATTTTTTCTTTTATAAAAGCAATTGGAGTTAGATTTTTCATTTTACCACAGCCAAAAGCAATCTAATTTCTTCATAGTGTGAGGGAATAGAGTAGACTGACATGCAGACTGACCTATGCAGTGGACTTTAAATATCAAATAATTTCATTTATTGTCAGAACAATCATTGGGAACCATACTGCCTGGTCCAACACAAATACCATATAAGGAAAGGAGTTCAGGGTCATGGACAATCATCAAAACAAGTAGAAAGACAATGAGAACAAGACACCATCTCTGTAACTATAGGGCTCTTTTATTGCTGCAGCTCTAGTCATGCTACCAGAATCCCTTCTCATTGTCAGCAAGAAAGGTAACATGTGTTTTAGTAAATGAGACACAGCTATGCTCCAGTCCATTATTCTGTCTCCTGGGGCCCGAGCAGCTACTCAAGCTGTGCATTTGTGGTTTATCCCCGCATCTGCTATTCAAATGTTTCCTATTCACCATGACCACCGATGGTTTAACCTTTCGGTATCTTTCAGATGTTTCACTGACAGAAGAAAATAATAATAACCCCAAAACTATACATAGGATGGATGTACAAAATTCATTTGAGGCTTGTATTGTGCAGCTAATAGATTTGTCATCAATTAAGCGAGGGCGTTTATTAGATGAGTTACATGACCAGACACATTTCTCTGTTCAAAATCCATCTATCTACATCGCTAAAAGGCCATGAAATAGCATCCTTGATATTTTATTACCACTGGGCTGTAAAATTTA
Source organism: Carollia perspicillata (assembly GCA_004027735.1). Taxonomy (NCBI): domain Eukaryota; kingdom Metazoa; phylum Chordata; class Mammalia; order Chiroptera; family Phyllostomidae; genus Carollia; species Carollia perspicillata. The sequence goes on along the minus strand of PVKM010006147.1, from coordinate 11,457 downwards.
ACAGCACAACCACCATTGTCTGAAATCTATCACGCAGGAAAGAAAGGGACAATGTGGAAGATTTAAAGTTTAACCAACAAGACAGCCAGAAGTAGAAAATGAATACTCGGAGTGAGTCTTTGTTAGTTAGAACTAAAATCACAGCTGAATGAAACGATTTTGCCTTCATAAAAATAGTGTTCAACATATTTCAAATCCAAATGCTTATTTCTTCCTTCCTAAGAGCACACACTTAATGTAAATTTGTTCCATGCTCTCATGTTTAGCTGAGGAAAAATAGCTATTGTGTTACAAATCAAATCCTTTCACACAGTATCTTTCTTTCATTCATTTGTAGAAAACGCAAAGGATATTAGCATTGTCAGAATGAAAATTCTTTTTCCGTAACAACTACACTCAGGAATAGACTGTAGGGCTATAAAGGAACTTCAGACGGAGAGAGGAAGCTCTAAATTGTTTATTATCCCAGTGTGAGAAATACAACACAGGTCAAATCTGAACCAGGGGCACGTTATTTATGTAACATATTAGACTTGTAAAACACTGGGGACTATTACATGTATTTAAAACAAAATGTAGTTATCCAGTCTGTTTGACATTCATTCTGTAGAAAATAGCAAACTTTACAGAAAAATCTATTAGCGAGCATGACTTTGATTCTCAACTAATAGTTTTATCCAGGCTTAATTCTGACAAAGTGAGCACTTAGAAACAGCCCAGATAACTGACAGTTTGTGTGCTGTGTTACTGTGGTTACCAAACCCTCTGAGATTAAAAACAAAAAAAAAACTTCATTTAACAAATCTGGACCAGATGGCTAAGGATTTGAGAGAATAAGTATGACTGAGGGACAGGCTATGAGAGTGAGTGCCCCTGATTTCAGCTGAGGAAAGAACACACAACTGAAATGGCAACAACTAACTTGTGCATCTCCCATTGTACTTGGGACGTTTCCTTTGTCCCTTTTCCATTTAGAAGCCAGACTGTTTCTATATAAACTGAGATCATGTCCTATCATTTCCCCACTTCAAATCATTCAAGGGCTTATCATGGTATTTATAATAAAATCTAAATACTCTGTGTTAACCAGCAAAGTCCTGTTATGATCTGGCCCCTGATCAGCCTCAAAATCAGTTTCTGTATCTCATTCCCACTTCCCTGAGCTCATGTCTTCCCTCCCTTCCTAGAATGCAGACGTTTAAAAAGATTCCTTGTTAAAAGCCGAGTCACTGGTGGTTTTCAATATGCTGACTTCCTTTCCTCACTGACCCTGCTCTATGTGGTTGAATATTTATCACAAATACCCCTTGTTTAAGTGACAGTTCTTATGCCTCTCTGTCCCTCCTGACTGGCATACCACATCCTGTTTTGTTCTGCCCCCCAGCGCCCCTTGTGGTAGTTATTAAAATTTGTAGCTGAGAGTTGGTGGTAAGTTTTTACCGTGGTATCTGACACCTGCAAGGGAGTGGCCTAGGGAGTATAAGAATTTCTATAATTATCAGTTTTCCAGGTTAGAAAACAAGGGTCATTACTTTTGATTTGTTTTGATAAACTACAAAGTCATTAATTTATGTTGTGGAGTTTATTATCATCCAATGGCCATCTTACAAGGTGTAAGCTACTGAGTTGGCATTTCACAGTTTATGTGCCTTGTAAGTATTCTTTAAATTTAAAAACACCTAAAATGATACAAATAAATTATCTTCACTATACTGCTGGAATTTTTAAACTGCAGGTTGGAATTATTGGATATAAAAGAGTTTTTTGTTTTTGTTTTTGATTTTTATTTTCAGCTAGGAAAGCAATAGAGATACTTGAATTGTCTGGGGTTTTAATTAGTTTTGAAATTTTAAAATACTATTAAATAAAAATGTCACCTAAATGCTAATGTGGAATAAAGTAGGTACATGGAGGTGGAAGACTGAAGAGGAATTGGGTAAAATAAGTTAGTTAATTAGTTAAATAATTAAATCATTAATAAAAATAATATTGACATCTTAGAAGTAATTAGACAAATGATAGACCAGCGGCCAAGTAAAAGCAAGGAAAGTTGTTGGAAAGGAAATTTATTACTGACATAAGTGCTTGTGAGAGTTAGTAAGGCCAGAAAAAAAAATGTGTAATTTTAAACACTTGGTGATAGAGAACTGTGGAAAGAGCTAACTCACCTGAATAAACAAATATGTAACCAATGAGGAAATGCTCAGTGGGTTATTATGAATTAAGTGAATTGGATAAAATAAAAGCAAGTAAGGTGTAAAACTTATTAGAGATTTTTATTAATCTCTGCCCATGGTGTTAGCAAAGTTTTAATAGTATCAAATCCAAATCAGCTGGCAGAAAAATGTTTTCTCATGGGATGATGAAACAATCCAGACAGAACTAGTATTCCACTTCCAGTGACAGGTAGCTCTCACCAAACCGATTCTTCCAGTGATAAGTATAAAAGCTGGAGAAATGTTTTGAAAATCGACTATGCAAAGGCATAAGACATTGGAAAAAAACAGGAAGAAACTTGAGAAGAGTTGATAGTAAAAAGAAGAATGAGGGAGAAGGCTGTTTCTAATTTTCCAAACTTCCTGTCTGGGGGAAGACCCAAATAAGATAGAAATGTATGCGCTTTTCCGGAATCAGAATGAATATTTTGAGGGGGCTCAGCAGTGGGATGGCAGCACTGAAACTCTGGGAAAGGCCCCGGTGGGGCGGCTCTGCTGATCGAGCACCCCCTGTGCACCAGAACTTGCGGGTTCTATCCCCACTCCGGCACATACCTGGGGGGCCGGTTTGTTTCCCCGTTGGGGCATGTGTGGGGAGCCAACAATCGATGTTTCTCTCTCACATTCATGTTTATCTCTCTTTTCCTTTCTTTCTAAAATCAATAAACATTTCCTAGAATCAGGAAATATATACTTTTAAAAAGCCCTCTGGGAAAGGAGATCGCTGTAGAGAATATCCTCAAATTCTGGAAATAAACTCTACCCAAGTGTTGGGATGACCCCAAAATATTTCACGCCTCGAGCAGAAATCACGGAGGCCAACTTGGGCTAAAAGAAGGAAACAGCAATGTAGCCACTTCATCATAGGAGAGGGAGAGCTGAAAGGTTTGCAGCCGAGATGGTTGGCGTCAGGAATTTGTTTTTCCCCTGAGGTCGTTTGAAGACATACCCTGAATACGTGTGTCTTCATGTGTATCTTCTTTAAACGAAATGTATTGGGGTGACATTGCTTCATGTGGTCACATAAGTTTTCAGTATACATTTCCATGATACGTGATTTGTATATCACAGAGAGGTTGGCTTTATTAATTACAGCTTTGGAACCTTAGAAAGACTGTCATGCAAGACACTGAAAACTAATAGGAAGAAGAAAACAGCTGAAGAAGCAGTTGATGAATGAAATAATGTTATTCTCAAAGCAAGTTTGATAGTTTACTGCTGATTTAGGGCAATGTGTACGTACATGGACTCTTTCATGTGAACCAACTTGTATTTCAAAATATTAAATAATGACTTTTGAGAAAGACCACTTAAAATTATAAATGGCATTATAAGGCAAAGAGTAAAGGAAATTAAGAAAATAAGTGGTTATTCTTTTGGAAACTAAGCAGAATCTCTAAACTTTTATTTTGATGTTGTCCCTCTATAAAAACAAAATGTCTCCAATCAAAACAGATTCAAGACCATGGACAAAATTCTTCTGGAAAACATTCTTGTTCAATTACTAATTAGTATTGGCCCTTGAGTATCATGTAAATTTCAATTTTCTGGTCCTTAGTTTCTTCACATAGAAAATAAATTGTATTTAACAACTGCTGCTGTGGTTCCAGCTATAGATTTTCTGGCATTTCTACAAAATGGAGACAAAGGAATATCCCCAGATTCCACTTAAAGTAATATTTGCATTAGAAAATGGCCCATTACACAAATATAAAGTACCATTTGGAAGTACATTGGTAATTTAGTAAAATGAATTTCTTGAGTGAGCTTCCCTTGAAACAGTTCCTGCAACAGGAGCCGGATGCAGGTAGTTTGTGGGGAGAGGACTCCTCCGGGGAGAAGACTCCGGGGAGAACGAGTGAGGAGCAGGACAGGGAGAAAGCCAAGAAAGGTATGTCAGTGGTCAAGAGGGGTGAGTGGAATTTGCATATATTATAACATGTTTTCTTTGAGAGTAATTACAGAACATATGGAGAAAGATGCCCCTGTATTTAAAGCTGAATTTTAATGAATGCACATAGTCCAATGTAGTCAATGCTCAGATAAACATCTATGTAGTAATAGGTCACAGGAGGTCTGCTGCGGGAGACCTAACTTAAGATAAAATAAATTTCATATTAAATAAATTCTCTCGTGAATTTCAACCTTCCCTTATATCAATAATGTTGTCTGAACAAAAGAAAATGCCTAACAGTGTTTTAGTTCAAAACTGCATCACATGCTATACACCATAAAATCTTTCTTCATGATGTCAAATCAGCATGCAAAACTTAGTGAGGAAGAATATAGTCATAACAAGTAAGTTAGTTTTAAAAAGGAACTTTTGATAAGAAAAGAGAAATATTTATTTAATACTCGTAAATCAGGCATCAACCAACTATGTCCTCTGTCCCCTATAAACATATTTTGGACTCATCCAAGACACAATGATCCCCAGTCATTTACCTAAACTATTTACCTGAAATAAAAATGGTTAAGTGAGTCCAGAAGTCCCCTTATATGGCTCTCACGACCTTGCCACGGGCAGAAGTTCCATGAAAGCCTGGGCCCCATCCATTTAAAGACCTGAGGCTCCTCATGTCCCCTGTGGTAGCTGGAGCTTCCCCTCTGACAGCTGATGAGGACCCACAGTGCAGGGTTAACACTGCTGCAAGTTGTTATTTGTAGCAGCTCTGTAGACACCCTGCTGCTGTGACTCTGTGCATCCCAAACACTTCTCATCTACTCTGCCTTCAGGCTGCAGGTCGCAACCCACTAATGACTTGTGAAATCAATTTACAAAACAGAGACAGGAGGGACTATACTGGTGAAATCTTGAAGTGCATCACATAAAGTAAGATACATGTCATTCATGAAATTTTACAGGGGTGTGTAAGTGTCTGTCTGTGTGTCTCTGTACCTATTTGAATTTTTAGGCATAACATATTTCCAAATATAACTTGTAGCCCAATGCTCAAAAAATACTTCACTTAATAAAATCAAAATATGTCTGGCGAGGTTATTTTCTCAAAACTAGAGTAAAACAATCAATAGAAATTTGCAAAAGAATTAAAGTAAGCTCTTGACTTCATATTCTTCCTATTGCTTTTCTCTTATGCTGGCATTCTTTATTATTTCTGACTTTTTCCTTCAGAGTGGCATGCTGTTTTTATTTCCTAAATTTTCTCTGGATACCATATTGCTTTTATTTATTGACTTATTTCTCATTTGTCACTTTATTGTTGTTCTATTACCGTTGTCTGCATTTTCTCCCCACCACTCACCCCAACGCCAGCCAAACCCACCTCCCTCCCTTGCTTCCACCCTCCCCCTTGGTTTTGTCCTTGTGTCCTTTATAGTAGTTCCTGGAAAGCCTTCTGACTATTGTTAGATTGTTCTTAATTTCAATGTCTCTGGTTATATTTTGTTTGCTTTTTTCTTTTGTTGATTATATTCCAGTTTTTTTTTGTTGTTGTTGTTAGTAGACATATATCAGTCTTCTACAGTGTGTCAGGAACTATGTTAGGCACTGGAGACACACAGGTATATATAACACAATATACAGTCTTAAAACCCTGACAATTTACTGGAGAAAACAGAAAAGTAAACAAAATTATTTCTCAGCTTAGGGGTATCATTAGAACTCATTGGAGCCAAGGACAAGTGAAAAGGAATCGTCCAAACCCACTTTTTAAAGAAAGTTAAGGGTAAAGAAATTTTACCTAGAGACTGGAGAAATGATTTCCTGACAGAAAGTGATAAAAACATTATGAGGTTACTTGAACCTTGATAAATAGGAAGGGGAGCAATAATAGTACCTGGCCCATCAGTATTTAACGGCATCCGAATGGCCTGTCTACTTCTGTGTTACTGTCTCGGAGGAAATCCTTTCAGCTACACTGATCATATAGAAAACAGAAAATCTTATTCTTGCTCCATGATTTACACTGTGGGCGAAACAGTCTTTTGTGCTATTTTGCCATTTCTCTCTGCTGGTGACTGAACTATAAAATCTCCTTACTACTTTTGTGATGTGAATTCAGAGGTGTCCTAAATTTAGTGCTTCCTTTGGGGGAAAAAGCCTGTGTAATCCCTAAAGAATCTTAAAACAGCCCCCGATATCTATAAGATGTAATTCTTTCTGCAAATATATATTTTTGTCCTTAACGATGCCTACTGCACTCTGATTCATCTCTATAAATGTTACAACTTGAGAAGATATATTCTTACCTGTTTCCTTTTATATTCTCTTCGGAACTCTTTTGCTTTTATGAATTCATCAAAAAATGTTTCCAAAATAAAGAGAAAATCAGGGACAATTATTTTATTCAGCAAAAAGTACTGAGCACTGACATGGTGGACATTGTGCCAGGCACGGGGGAGAAATGACAGACAAAAAGTAGCATAACACCAGCCTCTGTGGGGCCTACTGTGTGGGGTTTCCAGTGTGGGAGACAAATAAATACAGTACAGGGACTGAGGGAGATAGGATTGTCAAAAATGGGCCCTGATTTTGGTTTACACAACACTAAGGGAAAGAGGGAGATGAGATTTGGGGGCAAACAATATAAATTATCTTGGAAATATTTGAGGTATGTTTCAGGCTTCTAAGCGGAAATATTAAGTAGGCAAGTCTGGAGCTAAGAAGGGGAGTTAAGGACCGAAGATAAGAATTGAAGAGTCATTGATTTGTGGAAGCAGCTTACTGAATGAGATTTTCACATAAAAAGGAAAGAGAAAAGTTCTTCTATGTGTGTCTTGAGGAGCTCCAAGATGCCTCTGAAAAGTATAAAAAATTGTAGCAGGTGTTCCAACTCGAAACACAAATGGGCAATAAATACCCCGGAGCATGTACTGCCCCTGAGGTGTCAGCTTCAAGGTCAGATGAGGTTTTGGCTGAGTGTGCCATAAAATCTATGATAGGGTTTCAATATGTGATATTTTTTAAACTGAATTAAGCAAATGGGTATTTTTGATTCACTTGTGAAATATTCCGGAATACAATCCAACACGTTAATTGTTTTCAATCCATGGGTTCACTGGAAGAGCTAGATAACGTTAAGTTCGTCATTTATGCCCCAGCTTTACCATTTGGAAAGAAACACATAAACAAGACACTAAATTTATTATTGGTCAGTTGATATTACAAGAATACCAGAAAGAATTAATGATGGATGAAAACACTTCTCTCCTCCCCTCCTGAGCAGGGGACTGTGGGAGATGAGAGAAGGCTCCCGATGCTATGCCTTCCTGAGATGGGGAACCTCCTGGCATATCTGGATGGGCTCCAGGGACTACTCGACCAATGGAACACGGTGGAGTTCGCTGTTTTCTTAGTCTGGGACTTAAGAAACAGGCAGCTTCCTATGGTGGTAACTTTCATGTGTTAACTTGACTAGATCATGGAGTGCCCAGATATTTGGCTACACGTTCCTGCTGGGCATGTCTGTGAGAGTGTTTCTGAGTGACATTAGCATTTGAGTCAGTGGACTCAGTAAAGCAGTGTTCCCTCCCCAGTGCGGGGTGGCCCCCTCCAGTCCACGGGGTCCTGAACGTCGTAAAGGCTGAGATAGGAAGAGCTCAGCCAGTCCCGCCTGGCTGAGTGAGCTCAGGCATTGTCCTTCTCCTGCCCTCAGCCCACGGGTTCTCAGGTCTTTGAACTCCGACCAAATTACACCACCAGCCTTCCTGGGTCTCCAGCTCACAAATGGCAAATCACGAGACTTCTCGGCCCCCATATGGCATGCATGAAGTCTTTATAATAAATCTCTTTCGATATACATCCAGTCCAATGTCTCCGTTTCCAGAGAACCCTGCCAGTACAGTTTCACCGCAAGTCTCTTGGAGCACTACATCTTGGAGCACTACACGGTAGCCCTGGCCACCGTGCTCCAGCAATTGCAGGGGCCGCCCTGTGCAATCCCACTAAGCAGCCTACAGGGAGAAGAACGCCCAGTCGACACCCAGTTTCCAAAGGTGTGAGTTTTTCTGGCGGTGGATCTTCCGGTCCCACTGAGCGGCCCTATCTGATGCACTGGGAAGGCCAGAGGAGCCCTTTCCATCAAGTCCTGCCCAAATTACAGATGCGGGGGAAGAGTAAGTTTTGTTGTTTCAGTTTGAAGACACTAAATCTTGAAATGATTTGTTACATAGCAATAGATAACTAAGAAAAGATTACATTGAGATTTTTTAAAAATCCTTACATTTCTGTCAAAGCTGCTTTGGAGAATGTGGCTTGAATATTGGGACATAGGCTTCTTAATCACCCCCCAATGCCAATGTTTGGGCTTTGGAGAAGTCTGAGGGGCGGGGGGGGGGCGGGGCAGGGGGCGGAGCGTGGTTGGCCCAGCAGAGGCACCTGCCTAGAATTATGAAACCCCAGCACCAGCCAAGTGGGAAAGAAAAACAGGTTAACCCCTGCAAAAGGCACCTCAGAGAACCATGGGAACTGTCTGATTGGTAAGAGTTGTGCTAATCAAACTAGAAAACAAAACCATAAATAACAGAATAGCGAGGAATGCAGTGGTTGTATCATAAGTAAATACCCAACATTTTGTTTTCACAGCCTTAAGTATATAGCATATGACAAAAATAAAAAAATATATATTATAGCCAATGGAGATTGAAAATAAGGAATAACTTCAGAGAAAGAACTTTCTGTGTGTATTTTTACATAGGATAAAACATTTGAAAATGAGCTACTGCAGAGTAACATGTGTGAAATTTATGTTCTAACATATACAAGTAAGTATGCATATATATTTTTTCACTTCTGTCTTCTATTTCCAGTGAGACTAATATATAGCTATACCTACCTCCTTTGATTGCATATGAGGCAAGGTAGAATATTATTTTGTGTGTTTTTATTTATTATTTGCATATTATTATGTAACAATATGCACTTTAGATATGTTTTTACCTCCAAAAAGAGATTTATAAAAATACGATTTCTTTCACCACAATTTTATATTTTTCAAGAGGCTCAATAAAGTAGTAATATTTTAATGGAGGCTGACACATCCTTCATAATTACCTTTGTTCTATTACAGCACCTTACAAATTGTGTTCACACTATTATAAAACCAAAACATGGGAAATAAAAAAGACTGAGAACCAAAGAATTTAAGATGATGTCAGCTCTGCTCTCCAAATCCATCAAATTACAGTCTTAAAAAAAAAACAAGGGAACATTATTTCTTGTAGAAAGCATTAATTAAAATAGAACATGAGGTGACACTAGCCCACCCGATGACCTTTCTTGAACCGTTCTCCTCTCTGAAACATAAATGTGACACAGTAAATCACCCCTGTCAAAAGAAACAATTCATCTTAAAACTCAAATGATTTCAAAGAAAACAAACGACTGAAGCCTAGAGATGTATATGTGTAGAATATATATGTACTTTTGCTAGTATAGAGGAACTGTTTTATGCAGGGTTTATTTGTATCAGGGCCTCCATACTATTAGAAGTGGAAATTCGAAGTTTTATGTTACAAAGATTTCAAACAACCTAGCAGTTTACCTGGGCTCCATGTTTTTGCTAAGAGAAACTAATCTATAAATTTACCAAGAAAATGATTCTTTTTAACAAGTCGCTGTGACAAACTATTTTGCTTGTTGACAAGTGAATTTTAATGGAAAGGTTGAAGAAAAGCGTCAAATGTATGTCGCTAAATTTTCTTTTCTATGATCATTTCTGTTAAGTTTTTACCTTTGTTATTTAGTTTTGGGCATTTCGAATTAGCTTTGATTTTCTTTAATCAGGATTACCTTTTTCTTCATACTTTGTCAGAATATGATTGACAAATAAAAATTGTATGTATTTAGGTTGCACTATTTGATTTTTTGAAGATGATTATATATATAAATGCCTACAACAATCAAGTTAACTAACACATTTGCCACTACTCATACCTACCATGTGTGTGTGATGAAAACCAGTTTTAAAATATCCAAACTCCTCTTGTCACTTTGCTCTCAGTTGTCCTGTTTCCTTCTTCAATGGATAAAAACTGAATAGGATAATGGGATTTTCATAACTCTATGTTTTCCGTTAAATAGTTACTGATTTTCTTTTACCACCATTTAAGAAGCAAGGAGATACTACCTTCGAATTTTCTGCTTTTCACAAAAGTTTCATTCTTCCCTCAGAGTTGAAAGAACAATCTTTAAACTTCACAAGTCTTGACTTCAGTGAAAAGATTAAAAGGGAGGAGGAAATGTCAGAGTCTTTTCAAAATGAACAACATTCTCCCAACTGTGAAGACAGCTTTAATCCAGGGTAAAGCAGCCGTATGCGGAATAAATAACTTCACATTTATTAAAATGGTAGAGATGTATTGGTCACCAGCTGTGGTCAATAAGGTAGTCCCCGAAATCTGTGTGCTTAGATATTCTTTATTTGGCATTTGGCATCATAGTGTGTGTGTGTGTGTGTGTGTATGCCATATTCAGAGAGGGGCCTGCTCCTCCTGTTTAAAATAAACTTAAAAATATTCAGCATTTCAGAATATTTGTTTTTATTTCCAAAATGAGTAGCTTAAAAGGATCAAACAAAGGATAAAAAGCTGAAGAACAATTGCTAGTCCAATTTAATTCTCTTAAGAGGGGAAAAAAAGATACTCTTTTACTTTCCCAAGATGCTAGATTTTTTTTTTTGTTTGTTCATTTAAAGTTACATACAGTATTCACACTTATCTGAGGCCTTGCTTTTCATAATTCCAGTTACCTGCAGTCACCCACAGTCCGAGAACACCAAATGGAAGATTCCAAAAGTAAACCATTCATAAGTGTTAAATTGTACACCTTTCTGAGAAGAGTTATAAAACCTCCCACTGTCTTGCTCTGTCTGCCGGGGACTGGGTCACCCAGTCGTCTAGTGTCTCCACTCTGTTCCTCCCCTTGTCTCATTGTAGCCATTTCATGTCAGGCTGGCCGTCCTGTCTCAAGTCACCCCTGCTTTACTAATGCCACACTCACAGAACGTTCGTCATCCTGCCTTTCTACAAGTGACCTAATGTACTGTCAGTGATTTTTGTTGTGCCTACTTTATAAATTAAACTTTGTCTTGGGTGTGTATGTACAGGAAGAAACACTATATACAGCCTAGATACTCTCTGTAGATTTGGGCATTGGCTGGAGTCTTAGAAAATGTATGAATAAATAAGGGAGGGGGGACTTGTATTTCTGTTAGATTTGGTAGTCTCCCTGAAAAAACTCCAAGTTGTGGCTTTTCTGTCACCTTTGTTTTGAGATCACCTG
>PVKM010006146.1:0-45216 GCA_004027735.1 Carollia perspicillata | reverse complement strand
TAGAAAGGGGTAAAAGTAACTAAAGTATCTTGAACCAATTTTTGGAAGTGTATAAACTCAGAGCATGCCTGCTCAACTTTTCTTCAAGTGAGCTAAGTGTGATTAAAATCTGGGGTGTTTTTAATTGTGTGAAATTTAGAAGTTTCACATATCTGAACGATAAAGATATTAGGAAAATTACATAGGCTATGTTAAGATTATAGGGCAAAGGGAAATAACCTATAATTAATATAAAGCATATAATTTTAAATGTTATCTAGGAAATTGGAAAAGAGAAAAAAGGGTTTACTAATTCTTTTACAGCTGTTAGAAGGAAATTTTTGTTGTACTTAACAGCCAGCACTCTAACTGCAGTGAATGTTTTACATTCCTTTATCCACACACACACAAATACAGAAACATGTCTATGTGATTTACTAAACTTGAAGCTTACATTTGAATGCTTTCTACCTTAAAAATGAAAATGTTACCTAGTTATAATTTTGTTTTATTCACAGTCAGGTTGATTATCGGGCAAAACTTTGGGCCTGCAATTTCTGTTTCCAAAGAAATCAGGTATGTGAATTATTTTTAGAAGTATTTTCTATGTTTTAGTTATATTACCCTGAAAAAAAATTAAGGTTGAATTTGTGCCTTGGCAGGCAGCAATTTCTGCTGAACGTAAGATCATATAGTTCTAGGCCCTGACTGTGTAGCTTGGTTTGTTAGAGCATTGTCCCAATATGCCAAGGTTGTGGGTTTGATCCCTGGTCCAGGAGCATAACAAGAATCAACCAGTGAATGCATAAATAAGTGGAACAACTAATTGACATTTCTCTCTCTCTCCCTTTCTCTTTCTCTTCCCCTTTTCCTTTCTCTCTAAAATCAATAAATAAAAAATTTAAAAGAAGATGATATGTCTAGTTCAGCATGATATTGAATGTTGAACATTTGTGCTTTTTCTGTTGAATGGCAACTCAGTTTTATTATTTGGATCCTTGTCATATGCTATAGGGGGGACATAGAATTCCCTTCTAAGTTCTGGGTAGGCAGTGAATATGTTACCATAAGAAAACAAATATGTTGTTTGTATTTCATTTGACTTCAATTTATTCTAATTGGATAATGTACATTACTGAATTTTCATTTTCTGACCTTTTAACCTTTAGGATTCATGTATCAGTGTTGAACTTCTTTTGGCTTAAAAAATTTTAAACTAGTAAGCTAGCAGGAGCTCATAATGACAAGAGAGACTTCTCTTCATTTTTTTAAAAAGATTTTATTTATTTATTTTCAGAGAGAGGGGAAGGGAAAGAGAAAGAGAGGGAGAGAAACATTAATGTGTAGTTGCCTTTCTCTTGTCCTGTTCTGGGGACCTGGCCTGTAACTCAGGCATCTATCTACCCTGACTCTTAGTCAAACTAGTGACCCTTTGTTTCCCAGACCTGCGCTCAATCCACTGAGCTACACCAGCCAGGGAGAGACTTCTCTTTAAAGTGAATGTGCCTGTGATGGGAATGTTGTAAAGCTGGATTGTGGTGATCATCGCACAACTATGTACTGTATTTTTTTCGGACTATAAGACGCACCTTTCCACCCCCAAATTTGGGAGGAAAAGGGGGGTGCATCTTACAGTCTGAATGTAGCTTACCTGGCTCACTGTAGTGGCGGGGGGGGGGGGGGGGCGGGCAGTGGTGGAGCGGGGTCAGAGCTTATTAAATATTTTATCACATTTTTTGCTTCAAAAATTTTTTTCCTATTTTCCTCCTCTAAAACCTAGGTGTGTCTTATGGTCCAGTGTGTCTTATAGTCCTAAAAATATGGTACACTTATTAAAAGTCATTGAATTGTACATTCAAATGGGTGAATTTTGTGGTATATAAGCTGTACCTCGATAAAGCTGTTAGAAAAAATTTGTGCCAAATATAATTTATAGTGCTAGCAGATCTGAAGATATTGATGACATGCATTTATTTATTCATATATTTGATCATAATTACAATTAACAGTCTTATATTCAGGTATAGCAATAATAAGTCCAGTGATGACAAGAATAATGTACAGTTGATGACTAACTATAGGCTTGAAAACTATAAGCAGATACCGTTCATGATTTATCTTTATGAGAGATTCAGAAGTATATACAAATCTTAAAAACATTTCTACTTCTTAGTACGTTCAGAATTGATATCTGTGTTTTATGCAATTTATTGTGAAATTCTAAGCTATGAAAAGACTATCAACAGACTAAAAAAGAGACCCACAGAATGGGTGAAAATACTTGCAAATCATATATCTAATAAGGGATTAATATCCAGAACATATAGAGAACTCCTAATACTCAACAGCAAAGAAAATCAACCTAATTAAAAAATGGGTAAAGAACTATTCTCCAAAGAAGATAAACAGATGACCAGTGAGCACGTGAAAAGATGTTCAGCATCACTAATTATTAGTGATGTTTACCAAATGATCCAGCATTTCTACTTCTGGGTATATACCCAAAAGAACTGAAAGCAAGGTCTTGAAGAGTTACTTGCACACTACGTTCATTGCAGCATTATTCACAATAGCTAAAACATAGAAGCAACCCAAGTATCCATTGACAGATAAAAGGATAAACAAAATGTGGTATAATACATACAGTGGACTCTTAAGCCTTAAAATGGAAATTCTGACATGTGCTACAGCTTGGGTGAACCTTGAGGACATTATCCTGAATGAAATAGATCAGTAACAAAAAGACGAATGCTGTATGATTCCACTTGGATGAGGCACTTGGAGCAGTCAAATTCATAGAGTCTGAAATTGAACTGCAGTTGCCAGGAGCTGGGAGGAGGAGATAATGGGAGTTACTGTTTAATAGATTTCAAATCTCAGTTTTTCAAGATGAAAAGAGTTCTGGAGATGGATGGTGCAGACAGTTGCACAACATTATGAATGTATTTAAGATCACTAAACTGTACATTGAGAAAAGATTAAGATGGTGAAATTTGTATGTATTTTACAACCATAAAAATTGGGGAAAATTCAACTGACAAGCTGTGAGTTTAAAATATTTGCAGGGAGTTTTAAAAACAAAAGAAAATGCCTGTGACATGTTAAGGACAAAAAGCAGGTTGCAAGACTGTATGTATAGAACAACCTCAGCTGTGTATTAAGTTGGAAAAAGTCTGAAAGGAAAGTGCCAAGATATTGATAGTGACTGCCTCAAGGTGATAGGATTGTGAGAATTTTAATTTCTGTTTTCTTGTATTTTCCTGTACTTTCTAGTTTTTCTACAGTGAACATGTATTACTTTATTGATAACAGGTGAAATAATAAATCCAAATAAAAGCTTTATTCTTCTACAGAATAATTTTTTATTCTTTGACTTGATGAGACAGTCAATATCTCTCCCCTTAATTTGCAGGACAACATTTAAGAAATGGTTTTTAATAGTGCATTTTTTAAGTCCTTTAAAAGTTAGAGCATAATCTAAAGCTACATTTAAAAAAGTCATAACATGAGCCCCGACTGGTGTGAGTCAGTTGGGTGCTATTCTACAAAGTAGATGGCCAGCAGTTCAATTCCTGGTTAGGGCACATGCCTGGGTTGCAGGTTTGGTCCCTGATTGGGCATGTATGAGAGGCAGCTGACTGATGTTTCTCTTTCTCCTTCTTTTCCCCTCTTTCTAAAACTAAATTAATTAAATGCTTTTTTAAGAAAAGAACATGATGTAAATATAAGGCATAGGTATAAATTTTAAGTTCAGGTTTTTGTATTTTAGTGACTTTTTGTCTTTTTAAAATTAATGTTATAATTAACTATTTTATAAAGGGAATATAAAAGATAGACAGAGTTTTCAACCGAATAAAACATGGCTTTGGCCCTGGCTGGTGGAGCTCAGTGGATTGAGCACAGGCCTGTGAAGCAAAGGGTTGCTGGTTCAATTTCCAGTCCGGGCACATGCCTGGGTTACAGGCCAGGTCCCCAGTAGGGGACGCATGAGAGGCAACCACACATTGATGTTTCTCTCACACTCTTTCTCCTTCCCTTCCCCTCTCTCTAAAAATAAATACATAAAATATTTTAAAAAACAACAACAAAAGAAACATGGCTTTGTTTTGTTCTTTTTAGTTTCCTCCAGCGTACACAGGCATATCTGAGGTGAATCAGCCTGCTGAATTGATGCCCCAGTTTTCTACAATTGAGTACGTGATACAGGTAACTTGTTTGTCGCACATTTAATGACCAGTGTTAAATATTGAGATTCTCTAGAAATGCTGTGTCTTCTGTTCTCTTCACGTGTCTGAGGGAGTTAAAGTTGTGAGGGTAGCAAGATCCTAAACATTAGGTTATGAAGCATGTGCACTTTCTGACATTGTTTTCAGGTCTTGGGAGAAGGCTATGAAAAAAAGATAACATTGAATAAATTCAGATCCTGTCTCTTATAGTCTTCTCCATTTCACTTGATGGCACTCCATCTTCTAGTTGTTCAGCTTAAAAACTGTAGATTCATCCCTGAATCTACCTCTCTCTCTCCCTTTTACTCACTCACTCATTCATCCCATATCTAATCCATTAGGAAATCCCATTGGGTTTATATTCAGAATTTATCCAGAATTCATCCACTTTTTTCTCCCCACTGCTCCTATCCTGGGCCAGCCACCACCTCTCACTTGAATTACTGGAGCAGTCTCTCACCTCTTCTTCCTAGTTTTACCCTTGCCCACTTATATTTTATTCTTAACTTAGCAGCCAGGGGAACTTGAAAAACATCATGTTGCTTCTTTGTTTAGAAATCTCCAGTGCTGAAAATGACTCCTTTTTCATCCAGAGCCACGAGACAGTTTTTAAAGCCAGCTCTGTGTTACCACTCTGACCTCAGTTTTTGCTAGTGTCCTCATTCAGCCAGATGGGCCTCCTTCTTGTGTCAAAGATGCCAGGAACAAGCATGCCAGTAACACTCCTGCCTGTGGGCCTTGCTCTTGCTTTTCCTCAGGTGGACTCTTGCTACTTTCTCTGTATTGCTCCTTCCCTCTCCTCCAGGTTTTTACTCAAATGTTTTTTTTTTTAATGAGGCTGCCTGACCTACCATTTAATAGTAGAACCTGCCCCCTACCTTCACTCCTGGCACTTTCAATCTCCTTTAGCGTCTCCATTCCAGAAAAATTATCTCCTTGAAGCTGGCAGGAATCTTTGTTCTTTTGGTTCATTGATGTATCCCAGGATCTGGAATAATCTCTGGCACTTAGAAGGCTTTCAAAAATGTGGAATAAATTGTTAGATTCAAATAATTTTTTCTTTTCATTTTTTAATAGAACCTGTCATTTAATGATGTTTGTTTAGATGTTCATATTTCCTGATAGTAAATATAGAGGAAGACTTGTTATTTACATATCTCATGTGATTTAAAAAGAGCTACATACATCTCATTTATATATTATTATGTTGTTTCTCTTTGCATAAAGCGAGGTCCACAGTCCCCTCTAATATTCCTCTATGTGGTCGACACATGCCTAGAAGAAGATGATCTTCAAGCACTCAAAGAATCGCTACAGATGTCCCTGAGTCTCCTTCCTCCAGATGCTCTGGTGGGTTTGATCACATTTGGGAGGATGGTGCAAGTTCATGAACTCAGTTGTGAAGGAATCTCCAAAAGTTATGTGTTCCGAGGGACAAAGGATTTAACTGCAAAGCAAATACAGGTTTGTGCCTTAACTTGTACACAAGGAGGAGCAAGGGTATTTCTTAAAAATTAATTACTTTTGCTTTTATGGGAAATGAGTCTTTTTGGTTGTTTTTTAGGATATGCTGGGCCTGACCAAGCCTGCCATGCCCATGCAACAAGCAAGACCTGCTCAACCAAAGGAGCACCCTTTTGTTTCGAGCAGGTGAGGTACCAGCACTTAGTGTTGCACATTCAGCAGTTGCCTGCAGGGCAGTCCACTTGTGAGAGAAGAACAATACTGCGATTTTTAGAGAAAAACCTAAGTCATTAAGTCTAACCAGCATT
The DNA here is from genome assembly GCA_004027735.1 of Carollia perspicillata. NCBI lineage: Eukaryota > Metazoa > Chordata > Mammalia > Chiroptera > Phyllostomidae > Carollia > Carollia perspicillata. The sequence continues at coordinate 39,239 of PVKM010006146.1, read as the reverse complement.
TAATGTTTAATAATATATTTAACACATCAGTATCTGTGTATTATATATAACTGAATTACATATGCATTCACATACATGTGTGGCAGGTTTGGTCAGAATGTTTTTCCTGTTAGCATTGTATCATCCCAAAGGTTCTGAGATCATTGTGTTCAGTCATGCCCCTCCTTTTAAACACATGGCTGTTGTCCTTTTTGATTCTTAAGTAAAACTGGGAAAACTGAAAAGGCTTTTGTTAGGTGTCCCCAAACCTGAAACCAGGCATTTACTTCGCTCAGCCCTTTTGTGTCTGGGGTTGCGCTGGGCCAGGTTAACATTCAGCAAACATGATAAAAAGCATTGCCTGATGTGCTGGGGACAGCCTTATATGCTGTTAAAAAATCAGTGTTTCTCTCTTTATTGTTCCCAAGACTCAAGAGAAACATAAGCTGTGAATCTTTAGACTGATGAAGACTGTCCACATAATGAACCTTATGATTTGTTCCTAAATTGTTTTTTTTTTCCATGCCACATAGACAAATTGCTTTGAATTGTTTTGCATTTGTAGATAGATAACTTTGAAGAAAAAAATGCATATTTTTCTAGTCTGAGTAATTATTTTGAAGAGCAATAACTACATGTAACTTATGGCTGAAGACCAGAGTACCCTTTTATACCAGGATTGATGTGTCTGTTCAAAATCACACAGGTTTCTGCAGCCTGTTCACAAGATTGACATGAATCTCACTGACCTTCTTGGGGAGCTGCAGAGGGACCCATGGCCTGTAACTCAGGGGAAGAGACCTTTGCGATCCACTGGGGTTGCTTTGTCCATTGCTGTTGGCTTGTTGGAGGTAACTGAGCATTTTCTGGGACCCCTCAAACCACACAAGCTTGTTCTCAGAAGTTGTGTTTATTGGCCTTGTGTGAAAATCCATTGCAACCTAAGTCAACTGATTGTTAATTTATCAGAAAGTGCTTCAGTCATTATTACCCATCTTGAAGAGGCCCTTAACGTTTTAACACAGAGTAATAAGGGCAATGGGAAATGTTCACAGTAAATTAGTAAGTGTGCAAAACATTCAGGTTGGATGAGATCAGGCTGGTTCTCTGCATTGTCATCTGTGTTATTCTGCAATGTCAGTATTCAGTACAGCTGATAAGAGCTTGTCTTTGTGCTTTTTTAGGGAAACGGAAACATACTTGGAATGGGATTATCTGCTTCTAAAATGCTGCCATTTACTATTTTAGGGCACTTTTCCAAACACGGGAGCCAGGATTATGCTGTTTACTGGGGGTCCTCCTACCCAAGGGCCTGGCATGGTGGTTGGAGATGAATTAAAGGTTCCTATTCGTTCCTGGCATGATATTGAGAAAGATAATGCACGTTTAATGAAGAAAGCAACCAAGGTAGGTGCTCCTGGATACAGGCTGTATCCGAGTGGTAGTAACTCAAGTGCTGGCTTTAGGCTGCTCTGGAATGATAGCTGCATGCTTCATGGTTAGTAAGTCGCTATTGCTGAGATGACCTCATAGATCTTGGCTGCTATTAAATGATTCCCTAACTGTGAGAACTTAGAGTGAGGGGCCTTAAGACTGCCAAAAGTGTTTTGAGATTGAAAACTCTATTTTAATTATGTGGATATTTTTTAAAAAACTATCTCTATATTCCTATATTTGATTATATACCTTTGATTTAGTAAGGCATAAGTGGTGAATAATGTTACTGTTTCATAAAGATGGTTTACTTCTTTTCACAGCACTATGAAATGCTTGCTAATCGAACTGCTACAAATGGTCACTGCATCGATATTTATGCTTGTGCCCTTGATCAATCTGGACTTTTGGAGATGAAATGCTGTGCAAATCTTACTGGGTATGTTGACAGCAAACACCTGGGAAACCTGAGAGTGTTTATTTTAGGGAAAGAGAAATGTATGATGCAATGATAGGAAAGGCAAAGCTGACTTAGGTTAGTGCTCAGATAGCTCCGGGCTATGGCTTCAGTAGCTGTGAAAGTGTTTGGGCCTCTTTGCGGAAGAAACAGTGGTGAATAGCGGGGCTCAAGGGTTCACTACAAACAAACCATTAGGCAACTTTATTTCTTTCTCAGAGTTGGTACAGTACCAGAGCAGGAAAGCAAGCAAGCATCGGGTATGTGGCCTTCAGCAAGGCACTACCTTGTGAATAGGACAGAAAATTGGGTCTGAATGCCAGAGCAATTAGGAAACCCTTCACCTAAAACTTAGTGACCTTTCCTCATGACTACTACTACTGAGCACTGACTTAGAGCCTAAGCCCATATCATGTGCAGAGATCACAGTGTAGAGCCATGATTCTCAAAGTGCAGGGTGTCAGCAACCTTCAGGGCTCCTGGGGACTGATTAGAAATGTATTTCCTCAGGCCTCACTTCAGACCTGAGTCAGGAACTGTGGAGGTACAACCTGGAAGTCACTTTTAACTTGCTCTCCAGGGAATTCTGGTACATATGACAGTGAGGGAACCATCAATGTATAGCACTGGTCTGAAAGTGGCTACACGTCAGAATCACCTGGGGGACTTGCAAAACTATAATTGCTTTAGGTCTTGTTCCCGGAAATTCTGGCTTAATTAGCAGGGGACCTGACCCGGGCATCAGCATTTTAAAAGTTCCCCCATGTGATGATACTGAGGAGCAGAACTTGAGAACCACTGGTACGGACCTGTAGTCCCCAAAGTGTGACTGAGCACAGGCAGCATTAGCCGACCTGAGAGTTTGTAGGAAATGCAACATTTTGAGCTTTACCCTGGACCTGCTGACTCAAAACCTGCATTTGAATAAGATCCCAGGTGATTTGTATGCACGGAACAGTATGAGAAGCAATGGTGTGGAGCTGTGTTGGGCCTGTGATTTGGCATTTTTAACAACCTCCCAGGTGGTGCTGATGGCCCTCACTGAGGGGAGGGGAGAAGCTAGAACCCAAGTTACCTGAAGCTATCTTAGAGAGCAGCAGATACTAGGTGACACTGGCTGCATCAGAGAGCCCATTTAATAGGGTGAACTCCTACCAGTGCCCTCTAGAAGTTCTTGACCTGGAGCATCCACACAAAAGTTTTACTGTATTTGTGAACATTCCTGACTTTGTACACCAGAGTTTATGTGTATGTGTATGTATTCTCTGGGGAGGAACCATCACTTCCATCAGATTTTCAGTGAGGTCTTTGACTCCTGAATGACTTAGTATTTAGGTCACATCATCTTTTGCACAAGTATAGTATCAGGAAAATGTGTCAGCAGTTACATTTCCAAAAAAAGATTTAGAGGTTTTAGTTGATAACTCACCGAAAGCGAGCCAACAGTTTGGAATGATTTCCAGCAAAGACAAGGTTATCCTAGACTGTGTTATAGGGGTTGATTATCTTCAAAGAAGATTATAGTCTTGATTTCCATGGTGCTTATCTCTATTATATTATCTTTCATTCTGAGCATTTCAGTTCAAATGGGGTGTATAGATGAACTGGAGATGTTCAAAAGGGAGCAGTAAGAGTGATGGAGACAACCTGAAACCGTGTCATATGGGGAATGATTGAAGGAGCTAGAAAAGGTGCTGAAAACAGATGGGGTGTGAGAACTGTGTTCAACAACTGCAGGCCTATTTTGTGGAGAAGGAATCAGATCTGTGTGTGACCACAGGGCAGAACTAGAACCAGTGGTGGAAGTTGCTGGGAAACAGTTTCACTCAGTAGAAGGAAGACCTTTCCTAGCAGTCAGCACTGCCTAAACATGGAATGGACTGCTTCTGGAGGGCCAACTGCCTGATGCTGGAGGCATCTAATCTGGATGATATTTTTGGTAGAGGGTGGGTGTGAGCTAGTGTTAGGTTTGTGTGAGTGTGGTAGAAACCCCCAAACAGATCTTTTTCTCTCTCCCTGGAGGTAGGCAGCAGGGCAGGTATATTGATATCAGGGGCTGAGGCACCTGTGCTGCTCCACCACCTTCCTCTGTGTGCTATCTGTGGTTCAGGGTGGTTGCTGGGCTGTCGCTATGTTGGAATAGCAGGGAGAAGGGAGGGTTGAAGAAATACATGTTCCTTCCTGGCAGAATACCCCTTCTTCCTTAGATCACAAAGGCTACTTACAGTAGGCAAGGCTGAGTCAAACAGCCACATGCAAAGCAGGCTAGGAAATGTCCTTTACTCCAGGAAACCATGGATTTCATGAGTAGGGAGGGTGAGGAGGGTGGATATTTGGGGCCAAATAGCAATTACTGTCAGTGAAGGAGTTAGACTCTGAGATAGCTGGACCAGGTAATCTTGTATTCTTCCCAGTTCTGAAGTCCTGTTTAATGAATGATGGCTAGATGAATAAGTTGCATCAAGCTCTGCTCACCTCCCCAAGTACATAAAATGCTGATATTTTGAACAATATTTTTCTCTGACTTCAAAAAGAGATAAAACCATATTCGTAAACTAGAAAAAAATAATTCATGTAAAGCCAGGGATTCACTGTTTGGAGGCAATGGATTAAACTGAAAAGGATTTCCCACAGGCCTGGGTATTTTCCCAAACCAGGGAAGTGTGAGAAGAGATGGGAGATGTATTTTCTGTAGATGACCTATGAAACCTATACCTGGGGGGTTATTGATTGGACTTTTTTGTACTTTTTATTTTGAAATATTTGTGGTTTCACAAATTGTAAAAATAGTACAAAGATGTCCGTTCATACTGTTCATCTATCTACTCCCAGTGGTAGCATTTTATGTAAATATGGAGTACAATGTCAAAACTAAGAAACTGACACTGGCATAATACAGTTAGCTCTATTACAGAACTCACTTGGATTTCACCAGTTTTTATATGCACTTGTTTTTGTCTATGTTTGTGTATAGTTCTATGAGATTTTGTTAATCTCTATAGATTTGTATAACTGCCATAGTGACTGAGATGCAGAACTATTCTAAAGTGTTCTATTTTTAATGTTTTGAAAACAGTGTCTTTCCTAAGTACAAATTGAACTTGTTTCCATTTAAGTTAGTCAGTAGCACTCGTATGGACATGATTTCTTTGTTTTTCCTTCCTCTTTAAATTATTGTTTGTAAATACGGAGGGGGCATCTATCTGAATGAGTTTCAGGCATCCTAAATGTTTACTTTTTTTCTTTTCTAGGGGCTACATGGTGATGGGAGATTCTTTCAATACATCTCTTTTCAAGCAGACATTCCAAAGAATTTTTAGTAAAGATTTTAATGGAGATTTCCGAATGGCATTTGGTGCTACTTTAGAAGTAAAGGTACAATAAGCTGTTTAAACTTCAATGAAAGAATAGTGTTCTTACTTATTTAGCAGTCAGACTTGTAGAAGCCTCAACCTTCCAGACACAGATACATTAAAAGGTTCTAACAAAGTGTACTCATTCTATCACTTTGCTTCTTGAGGATGGCCGGTATATTTGTTAATATTCTAAACAGAGTTTTCTGGCTCCCCTGTATGTCCAGCTCCCGTTTGGGTCCTCCTCTGCTCTGTGACGACAGACCTTACAAGGGGTGGTGGGTTGAGCACAGAGGCAGCTATGCAGTGTGGAGCCTTCTCCCAGCCATTGGTATGTGTTGCTGCATGCACAGAACATTGGTTTAAGTTTAGTGCCTGCTGGCAGTACAGCCACAGTGCTCTCAAACAGTGCAGATTGTGAGTTTCGGTTTTGTTTTCTGATGTAGGGACTGATAGCCCTACATACATGATTCTAAGTCATTGAGAAACCATAAACAAAAGTGTGTTAATGAGTGTACCACACATATATACATCCCATACATACTCAGTGATGGGCAACTCAAAGGGTTGGTTAGAACTTGGGGTTATATAACATCTCAACAAAAGAACAGTGATTGGAATTAGTACCTTAAACATATGATTAGAATTAGTACCTTGAGAGTTGGAGATGATCATTAAATTTTCTTGGTTAAACTTCAAACATTTTCAAATGTTTAAGATTTTATTTTGTTTGTTTTGTTTTTTTAAGATGAAGAAGGATGGACTTTGTTGAAGTGAATTCCAATTAAAAAGTCTAAATGTGCTTCGTGGCCCTGTCAGTACGTAGGAGTTCATGAATTCAGTATTTTTAGAGCAACACAAAACAGTATATTAGCTGATTAGACATTATAAATAATTATAACTGTGGAATTAGAGAAGAATGAAGTATTGTTATGGGTACAATAATGTCAAAGTTGAGAAAGTTGAAAATGCTGCATCAACTTTGGAACAAAGATAATGCAGTTTCTAAGGGAGGATACGTTTTAATCAGATCACAGTGGCCCTGGAAAAGCTTGTAAGAGCATTGTATACCATCATCCACATTGGATTTTTCTCTTGGTGGAATGGTAATGTTGCTGCATTTTTCTTCTAGGCTTTAGTTACTATCTTTATGAGAGCAGGGTGGTTGTCAGTGATTTTTAACTTTATACTCTTATTTCATTCTATTTTAGACCTCTCGGGAACTGAAGATTGCAGGAGCCATTGGTCCTTGTGTATCTCTGAATGTGAAAGGACCATGTGTGTCAGAAAATGTAAGGAAAAATCCCTCCATCACCCTCACTTCCTGTGCCCTGGGATTAGCCCATTAGAAGTGTTGGAGCATGGTGACCTTGCATTGTGTTACCTGTTTGTATATGTGCAGTGAGAGAAGGGCTGAAGATGACCACAACTCTGAGAGGTGGTTTATTTTCATCTGTCCATCTGTCTAAAGGGTCAGAGAGGAGGAAACGGAGGCTCAAAGAGGTTAAGTATCTTGCTCAGGGTTAGAGCTGATAAAGAGGAGCTAGAGATTAGATCCTCCTGACCTCATTACCCATGCTTGGATTGCTGTGCAATTGAGCCACAAAGCATTCTACTCAGTACAAGGTAAGCAGTAAAATCCTTTAGGAATAAATGTATGTGCTTGTTGCCCTTAGGATGATAATTTTGTCTCACTTCTTACAGCCCATTTTGAGTTGGTCAGTCAGTGAACGACACTGTTGTATGTGCAGACATCGGTGTTCCTTGGATAACACAATTTGCGTGTGTGTGTGTTTATATGAACAAAGCTACCAGTAGAGGGTGAGGTGGCTTTGCTGATGGGCCACTTTCTCTAATTATACTTTAGTTACCCAGAGACAAACCATTTGGTTTAGTGAGCCCTGTTCTGGCTGGCTCATGGCTCTCACAGCCATGTCTTTCCCTAATTGTCCTCTTCATCCAGAGGGTGGACTATAGAGCCAGACGTGGATTCAGTGCACTGCTAGCCATGTGGCCTGGACAAGGCACTTAGTCAGTCTGGGAGTCCAGGTCTTTATCTGGGAGAAGGAGATAATATGAGTACCGTACTTTGTACTCTTAGAAGGATTAAATGAATTGGTTCAAGTAAAGCACTTAGAACAATGCCTGGTACCATGGAAGCCCACCTATACATTTTATCTTGGGTCTTCATCAGCAATGAGCATTCACTTAGCGATTACTTTGGTAAAACTTTTGTTGAACTTGAAAGAGGCAAGGCAATTTAAGAGAACATTTCTGTTGTCCCCTGCGTGAGGCAGGTCGCTGCCCCAAAGCCCATCTGATGAGTAACTCATTACCCCAATGTACTAAGAGACTTGTACCCCTATTTCCTTGCAGGGCTTTGGAAGGCTACATAGTCAAATATTTTCATAAGCTTGACATCTTCCTGGTGAAGATTTCCTAAAGTAGTTTAAGAAAATAATTTTATGAAGTAGTATAATCTCATTAGCTGTTCTAGGATCCAGTAGGCATTAGCTGTGAAGTTTTTGGATGGGGGATGGAGGATGCAAAAAAGAAGATATAATTTCAAATCTAGAGAGAAGTTTAAAGAAAAGTGTAACGAATTCCAGTATATGTACTGGAATAACCATTTAGAATCAGTAATTGTTAACTTTTTGTCATAATTGCTTTGTCATTATATTTTGCCACATGTGCTTTATCTGATTATTGCCCATGTCATATTTGTTTTATAATCTGTTTTTTCAGAACCTTTGAAAACAAGCTGCAGACATTATGATACTTAGTCTTTCAATGCTTCAGTATGCATCTTCAAAAATAAGGATGTTGTCTATCACATTATTATCAAAACCAAGAAAACAATTCCCTAATATCTAGTCCATATTTTTTCCCTCAAATGCTCTTTGTAGCTGTTTTGTCTCCTCTAATGAGCACTGCATTTGGTGTTACTTATCCTTAGTCTTTTTAAAATCTAGAATGGCATTCCTATTGTTTAGGTATTTTAGGTTTTTAGGGGGTTTTTTTGGCTTGGTTTTGTTTTGTTATATTTTTTGTTTAATGATGTTGAGTCTGTGAAGAGACAGTATCAGGTGTTTTCTATAATAGAGTATCTCACATTCTCATTATGTCTGATTGTTTCCTCATGGTGGTATTTAAGATGTTTCTTTCCTTCCTGTAGTTTCTATAAAGTTGATGTTAGATTTGAAAGTGTGCTTAGATTTAGGCTAAACCTTTTAGTCCGGCATACTTGCTGAGTGATCTATATACTTTGTGCTGCGTTAGTGGAACTAAGTGAGATCGTGGAGTGAAGGTGATGACTGTTCCACGCTTTCCATTATAAGGACACATTTTCCCTTTGCCATTAACAAGATACTGGTTGAAAGGGATTGTAGCACAATTGAATATCTTTTTTGCCAATAGCTTTCCACCTCTTGGTTTTAGTGTCCACTGATTATCCTTACTTGAATTAGTGTATTTCATTGGAGATTAAAAATGGTAATTTCCTAAAGCCACCTTTATATAGTTCCTTTGATAAAGACAGGGTAAATGCTTACATAAGGATGGTGTATTACTGAGAAAATGTACCTTTGCAGCTCTGCAGACTTTGTGGCCATGCTGGGCCGTGGAGATAGGGGAGAAAAAAAGTATTTTTCTCTACCTGTCTTAGTTTCATTGTCTGAGGCTCTGGAAATTAGACTGGCAGAAGACAGATTAACAAGAGAAAAACAAACAAGTTTATTAATGTGTGTACCACACATATATAGAACCCATACATACTCAGTGATGTGTAACTCACAGGGTTGGTTAGAACTTGGGATTATATAGCGTCTTAACAAAAGAACAATAAATTTGTGGAATAGTGAGAAGACAGAGGAATGGAACTTTGAGCTTCTAGGGTGTCAAATATGGAGGAAACTAGTGGAAGGTAATATATTATTATTCAGCAAAGTTTGTTCTGTAGATTCCTCTGTGCCATTTCTGGGCTGAGAAGCATCTACTGTTGTCTTTGGTGATGAAAAATCATTCTGTCCTTCCTGGTAGAGAGAGGAGGGCAGAGAGTTTTTCTTGTGTCAGTTTTTTTTTTTTTCCTTCAGCTCAGAATAATCCTTATATGAGAGTGGATATTTTGGGATGGCATACTCTGAACCCATTGATCTTCTCATTTGAAACTTTAAGAAGTTTTATATATAAAGCATTGAGTTGATAGGTGCGGAGTGATGTGGGAGAATGGGTTAGCGAGGCAAGAAAGGCGTGCCATCTTCTTTTACTTCTTTGCCATTTTTCCTGGGTATGGCTCTTTCAGCAGACGTTACCTGCTGCTTTTAGAAAAGGCCACTGAAAGGGAAGGTTAATACCACAGATCCATCCATCTGAGTCTTGCTTTGCTAACACTGATGAAACAGTCTTTGTTCTCCCCACTTTGTACCTTAGAGCTGCTATGTAATTCACTTAAGAATTTTCCCTTTCCCCTCTGACCATTATCTCCCTGAGACTGCTGGTTCTGTGGCTAGGTACATAGGCTCTTGGCATGGCTTTATAGAGAGACCAGACTGACCTCAGCTCTACTCAGCTGACAGTGTGCAGTTTGGGTGGATTCAGAATAACACAGAAGTAATAGGGAGTGGGGAGTGCTCTACACAACGAAGACGGAGTCTGCAGTGTGGGGGCAGGACTAAGTAGAGGGATCCTCCTGACTGTCCCCTCAGCTCTCTCCCCAGAGCCATGCAACCCAGTCTCTCCTTAATTGACTGTAGTCCACCCTCCTTCTGCCAGAGTCCAGGGTCAGTTTATAAATCTTCCATTTGAGATGGCGTACTGAATGCACACTCAAGAACCTACTGAATGACAGCAAAGATATATTTACAGTGTCATGAAACTCAACACGTTGGAAATTGAGAGAGCATGCCATTGAGGGATCAGAACACTTGAGGAATTTTTATAAAGTAGAAAGCAGAGGGGTCAATATTGAATGAAGATGGTGGACTAATTATATGCACAAACCTTCAACTCCACCCCAGACCTCTAGAAATAATGGGAAAGAGATGCAAAAACTTAATAATGCTTTTGGATCCTATGAATCCCCTGAAAAAGATACAGGGTTGGGTGGAGGAAATTATAGCCCAAAACACAGGAGGAAGAGGGTACTTAATGCAGGGTGGGAAGGGCCCTGAGGGGCTTGAGGGCTCCCAGGCATCTCACAGACAAAGGAGAGGGATGTGCAGGGAGGGGGTTCATGTGAGGAGGAGCGGGTATCTTGAAAAGCTCAGGCAGGGCTGCAAAGGTGGCAGTACATTAAAATTCAGTTGAGCTGGGGAGAACCTCTGCATGAAGCTGAGTGCCCTGGGTTTTGCCTATCAACCCAGGACCTCAAACCTCATGTGACACATTTTTTTTTGACATCTTTTTAGCTGTGTTCTAATCTCTGTGAACGCCATCCTCATTTTTTTGACTAAATAGTGGCTCGTCCCAGTTTTGTTTCTTCAACAGCAAGTTACCCAAAAGGTGGCCTTATCTATGGGAATTCAGAAATGTATGCTTCAGGTGCTTCAATTTCCATCATCCTTTGCACATTTGCTCTTCCCTTTCCAAACTTCGTGAATTTTCCCTTGAACTAGCAACTTCAAATACTAGTACCGCAAAGCTCTCAATAACCTGGGCTTCCTGGCTTTTCACAAACTAGATAGCTTAGCTGAGAGAAATACTTACTAAATTTTTTTGCAAGAAAAAAAAAGAATATCAAGACTCTTAATTCATAATCACATTACTTAACTCAGTATGCCTCATTTTGATGAGGTGTGTTAAAATGTGTAATACTTGCTATCTCTAGAATGATAGAATGTATGTTTCAGAGTCTAGTGATCTCAGTAGGTGAATATAGGTATTTTTGATATCTGTAGCCCTTCTCAATAGCATGCTTAACATAGCGGTACTCTTCACATTTTAGTGAACCTCATATTTATCTCTGGCAGCCATTCAATTAGTCAATAAACAGCAGCCTTCATATCACTAAAATCTCAGTTCTCTTACCAAGAATTTATATGTAGGTTTTACATAAAGGAATTAGATTAAAATTTAATAGCTAACATTTTATAACTATTTCTTGTTCTAATAATGATAAAAGAAGTACATAAAACTTTCAAGCTAAGCAGATAATCCTTTTTCTTTTCTACTATTTACTTCTTCCCATACTGTGATTCTTTCATTTAACTTCAGTGTTAGGTACCATATGTGTGTCTGTACATGTAAATTTACAGGTAATATAATGGAGGTTGATCAGAATACCAGTATAAAAAGCTTAAAGTACTATAAATATAAATATTAACCATATTCTAATCCATAATTGTGGGGTTTTTTTTCAGTTAAATTTTCATGTGGAATGAGATAATCCTCTCCTCAGCATCTCTTTTTCATCAGCATTTAACAGCAGGAGTAGCTTTTTTGTTTTGTTTCAATTCCTGTTCTCACCCCTAGGAGCTTGGTGTCAGTGGTACAAGTCAGTGGAAAATCTGTGGCCTGGATCCCACAACCACACTTGGCATCTACTTTGAGGTAGTTAATCAGGTGAGTTGGATTTCTTCATGAATATTTATGTCTCAGTGTTCTGTTTTCTGATTTATTACAAGACTGGTGGCCTTTAAGCTTATAGATGCTTTCCCCACAAATAGATGCTGCTTTGAGCTTATGTTTGGCCTATGACCAGTCTGGCGGGGTCTCTTTAATTCCCTCTAGCGTTTCATTGGAGTTAGACAGCAGAGTGCTCTCCTTACTTTATTGTTGAACTGATAAGATTTTTAGAAGAGTAATGGCTTTTCCCAGCCATTGTTATATTGGTCATTATTTATGACCAATATAACGAATTTTGAGTGAGTTAATTTTTCCCCAGTGTATTATTTTAGATTTTATTTATTTATTTTTAGAGAAAGGGGAAGGGAGGGAGCAAGAGAGGGAGAGAAACATCATTGTGTGAGAGAAACATCAGTTCGTTGCCTCTCGCACTCCAGGGACCTGGCCTGCAACCCAGGCATGTGCCCTGATTGGGAATTGAACCAGCAACCTTTCAGTTCACAGGCTGGTGCTCAGTCCATTGAGCCACACCAGCAGGGTCCCCATGTTTAATTTTAAAAATGTAAACATACAGAAATATTATAAGAGATGTAGAGAAAACACCCATACACCTACCATGTACATACTATAATTAACATTTACTGTATTTGCTTTGTTATATATCCATTTGTCAGTCCTTTATTTTTGATACATTTCAAGCAAATTGCAGTCATCAGTTTGTTTCATCCCAAATACTTCAGCATGGATACCATTAACTTCATGTAAGTATTTACTTGAGGTTGCTTTTTTTTTGAGGTGAAAGTCATGCACAGTACAATGTGTAGATCTTAAGTATATCATTCAAAATTCAAGAACCGCCATGCCAGCCATTTCAGGAAGAGCACACTGTGCTCTGTTTTATTTGAGTCGTGCCTGTAACAGTGACGCAGCGTGTGGCCTCTTGCCCTGCAGCACAACGCCCCGATTCCCCAAGGAGGCCGAGGCGCCATCCAGTTTGTCACACAGTATCAACATTCCAGCACCCAGAGGCGCATCCGTGTGACCACCATTGCCCGAAAGTGAGCATCCTGTTTCCTTTCTGTTGAGCTGACTGATTTTTGCCTTAGGAAAGACAATTTAACATCTATTAGTTTATCTTTATAATTCCGTTAAATGTTTCTCACCAATTTCTCATTGACTCATTCAGTCAGAGGAGGGGGAGGAAGAGGCATTATTGGCTAATCCAGTTAGCACTTGCCCAGAGGAATCATCTCAGTAGGAATATGTTCATTCAAAATTATTTTTTGTTATTTTACATATTAGATAAGAAACCCATAAATACATCCTCCTTGTAAAAGATTCAAGCAGCACTTATGTATATAAAGAACGGGTCTCTTCTCTCACTCTCCTCAGAAGTAAAATGCTGCAGTTTGCTGGGATTTAACTTCACAGTCCCATTTCTATGGTATTATATACCATATGTGTGTATTATATACATGTATGACTTCTTAAACTAATATATTTTATGTTTTCCTCAGTGTGTCAAGGACATCTTCTATGTCAGTAAGATAATAAGCCTCTCTCATCCATTCTCATGGCTGTTACATGATTTGGATGGGATGCACCACTCCTTTAGTAAGGGCCATTTCGGGTCTTACCTACCTTCTAGCAGTGCTGCATTCGTATTTTTATATCTTTGTGTGCATGAGTATTTCTTTCCAGTCATTTCATAGAAGTGGGATTTTGGATACTGCAAGACTACTTTCCTAAGAAGATAATTTGTATTTTCTTTAGTAGCATAAGGGGAGTACCCTGTCTCCTTACTAATAATGACATTGTTAATCTTTAACATGTAAATGTGGAGCAATATGTCACTTTTATATGTATTTTTCCATTTATCAATGGGTTGAGCACTTTCCATGTTTATTGGCTATATGTATATCTTCTGTGATAGCCTTTGCCCATTTTGTGAAACCTGTTTCTTTTCCTTGTTTAATAATGTACAGGAACTCTAATTTTGTGTGATGCTGATTCCTGTTTCTAGTCTCTCTTCTGTCTTTTAGCTTTGTTCATAGTGTCTTTATTCATGTGGAAACTTTTGTGTATATTCTAATTCTCTATACCCTGATGCCAAGGAAGACATTTTATGAATTTGTAAAAATTTAGATTTTTGTAAGATTGATTTAGAGAAAGAAACACTGGCTCGAGATTTAGGTACCTTTTGGTTATCTACTTCATGATGTCTTGTGGAATATTGGGAAGTTCCCTATAATTTTCTTTTGTACGTATAATCTTCAGAAATCACATGAGGGTAAGTAAAAGTGTGTGTAAAACTCCTGTGATTCCTGACAGTGCAGTTTGAATTTGTGTTATCTTAGATGAAGGAGCAGGACTTAGGTATTTTTATCTTAATGAAGAGCTGGCTTTCTGTTCTGAATGTAAGCAGGGTACTAACTCTGGAACTGTCAGTTGGGCAGATGCACAGAGTCAGCTCAAGCACATAGAAGCAGCGTTTGACCAGGAGGCTGCAGCAGTTTTGATGGCGCGGCTGGGAGTGTTCCGAGCGGAGTCAGAGGAGGGGCCCGATGTACTCCGGTGGCTGGACCGGCAACTCATTCGACTGGTAAGTCGGGAACAATGGCACCAGATTCCTTGTTGCTCTGAGAAAAGAAAGCTGTCACTTAAACCTGTTATTTTATACAGTCAGTCAACAAAAATTTATTAGTTGCCTACCTGATAAATATGCAACACTGGGCATTCTGAGAGTGATAACAAGTATTAAATGGGCATTTTTCCTCAAGGGCTTATGTTACAGTTGGGAAGAAACAACATACACAGGACATTTAGAGAATGATGCAAATCTGTGTATTTGAGAATTGATTTAGATGAGTCACTGTGAATTCTGTGTCCTGTATTTTCCATCCTGATATTGGAGATTTTTTTTTCTTGAAGTAGCAGTTCATGGCCCAGTGAGTGTAAGGCGATGTCTAATGTGTCATTTTTTATTTAACCAGGAGAGTGCAACCACAATAATTTCAATAGGGAAAGGTTTATATAAAAAATTACTATCACGACAGGGGATTAGAATAATGAGGATTGGCTAGTGAGATGTAAAGAGAATGCTAAACGAGATAGGGATAGCAGATAAAAGGTGCAGCCACTGCTTCTAGGCTGAGATAGAGTACCCGAGGAAGAGCCCCTTTTCCCCCAGGTCTGGTCTAGACCTATGTAGCAGTGCACAGCCAAAGTTCACTGAGTCTCATGGCAGAGAAATTGTGTGGTGTTGTGTTATGTCAGAGGAACTTGCTAGAAATTCACCCTCTAGAATTAGGTAAAAATCTAACACTCGGGGGTGCTGAGGAAAACTCTTCACAGGGAAGTTTTTTATCAGAGGCACACAGGGTGTGGGATCACTGCTGGCTGCCATGCGCTGTGGGAGTTTGGCCCTGGGGAAGCCATAGAGCTGCTGCCAAGTTGAGCACACTGGAACTCAGAAGCAAACACTTGCCTCCAGCACCGTCTACTGATAATAAAGCTCAACATTCTGCAAAGGAAAAAGTTTTAAAGACCCCAGATCCATTTCCCTGCAGGCAGAAAGGGTGATTTTGGAGCTACGAGGCAATAGATCAATGATTGTCATACCTTATAGTTTTACTTTTTTAAAAATTCATGGCAGGTGTTTATGATCAAAGGCATTGAAATCCTGGTAGAAAAACATTTAGCTTTGTTTAGCTCTGTGTTTGCCCTTATTGTGTCAAGGAACCTTTTTTTTTTTTTGCACTCCAGGGAATATTAACATTTCAGACACAATTTGAAAATGGAACAGAGGGTCCAAGTGGTTGATTTCATGTGGAAAGTGAGCCTTGAATCAAATCTTTTAAAAATGAGTAGGATAGTGGGAGGATAGAAGAAGCCAAGGCTTGGCAAGTGGAGGGCCCAGCCTGTAGGAGGTAGCTGTGCCTTCGGCTTATGCTGGGGACATTGGCAAGACCACTGTCACAGAGGCCAGAATGTGCAGTGGGGAGAGAGACAGTGAAAGTGCAGCTTAATTATGAATCGTGTTCATTTTAAAGTCAAGTCACTTGTGATGCCCAAGCAGGAGTGTGACAGGAGCATGATTCTTGTACTACATTTACCATTGCCATTTGAGGTTAATTTGGAAAGTGAAAAGGGTGTTGTTGGGGAGACCTGATGGAGGGATTTACAGGCTCAAGGGCGCTGAGACCAGGGTGGCAGCAGTAGAATTAGAAGTGGGAGAAGGTTTGGACTCAGGATCAGTGCTGAAAGAGGACTTGGTGTAGTGATGGAAGGAGAATTGACGTGGGTGGTGAACACACAATGCAGTGCACAGGTGATGTGTTGTGCAGTTGTGCACTTGAAACCGGTATAATTTTGTTAACCAGTATCACCCCAATAAAGTCAATAAAAATTGACTTTAAATTGACAGTAGAAATTTTAATTATCAGAATTAAAAAAAAAGAATTGATAAAACTTGGTGAAACTGTATGTGAAATAAAAACCCCCCAAATGAGCATTGACTGTTCTGAGTTCTAAGTGTGGGTAACTGCAAGAATGATGGCACGGTAGAAAAATAGAAAAGGGGAGCAGCTTTAGGGTAGAGGAAGGTGAGTTGTCTTCTTTTTTCCTTTTTCTTTTTTTTGTGTGATGGTTTATTTTCGATAGGCTGAATGTGAAATTGCACTAATACTATCAGATAGTTAGGTAGAGGTCAGCACTGGACATAAAGGAGGAATTTGGATGACATTGGTCTGGCTCCAGTGTTCATTTGTGGCTGAAGCAGTGAATCTGGGAGCAGGGGACAGAGAACTTACCTCTAAGTTAGGAGTAGGAAGATGAGGGGCTGTTGAAGAAGGCAGAACAGGATTGGTTGGAGAGTTGACAGAAGAAAGGAAAGTGCTGTTTTAATTGCTGAAGGAGAGAGTTACCAGAAGTTTGGGGAATCTCTTGGCTTGAGGTCTTAGGGAGTTTCAGGAACATAAGAACTGCAAGGGCATCGGATTTGGTAGGAAGAAGGTGAATGCCAGAGATGGGATTTATTTAAGTGGTGGATGGTCTGATTCTTTAATGACCAGAGGAAATGTGTGAAATAAAAGGAAAATAAAGGCAGGGAGAAAAAACATTTTTCAGAAATTTGCCTTTAAAAGGAATGAGAGTATTGAGTTGCAGAGTAATGGAACATCAGAGTTGATCTATAATTGGTAGGTAATATTTCATTGTCTTAGATTTATTTATTTACTTGTAAATTTTTATGGAGGAAGCACCTGAGAACTCATCTAGCCCCTCTTTAGTCAGAGTGGTTTTTGGCCAGCATGGCCTGGGTGCTGGTCAGAATGCAGAATCTCCACATCTTCCCCAGGTCTGCCAAACCAGAATTTGCATTTTAACAACACTGGGTGTTGTGTCTGCCTGTCTGTTGCTGAGAAGTACTGGTTTGGGACACAGTCAGTGGCAGAGTTGATTAAAATGTAGCTCTCTTAACATCAAGGATTTTTCCAGTTGACTCTAACTTAGGGTTTTCCTACTCTTTTTACTGTTTTCTTTCAACAGTGTCAGAAGTTTGGACAGTATAACAAGGAAGACCCCACTTCTTTTAGGCTGTCAGAGTCTTTCTCTCTGTATCCTCAGGTAAGTAATAGGTGTTTCTAAAATAACTATGGAAGAATAAATTGTGATAGAAATAAGACTTGCTACTCTTGGGGCAAAGTGGAGACTTGGTATATTTTGAGACTCAGGTTCTAGGTGATAAAGGTGGTTCACTTTAAGACAAATACTATGTCTCTGTGCCAGGCAGTGCCTGAGTCCTACAGAAAACAGAGGTGACATGCAGAAAGGAGAAAATAACTGAATTGACTATCTTTTTTTTAAAAAGATTTTATTTAATCATCTTTAGAGGGTAAGGGAAGGAGAGAGGGAGAGAAATATCAATGTATGATTGCCTCCTGTGCATCCCCCGCTGGGAACTGGCCTGCAACCCAGGCATGTGCCCTGACTGGGAATCTAACCGCAATCCTTTGGTTCGCAGGCCCACGCTCAATCCACTGAGCTATACCCCAGGGCTGAATTGACTATTTTGAAAAGGCAAAACAGGTTCATTGCTATAAGGCCCCAACAAAATCTCTTAATTTGTAGAAGTTCTGGGTGGGTTGATCGTCAGCTACCTTAGTAGCGAACAAACAACAACAAAGAAAATGAGGCATATTGGAAGATGAATATAATAAAGGAGACTTTATTAATGTGATAGATGTTTAATGATATGTCCATGGTTATTATGCTGCATGATAACTAGAAATCAGCGTAATAACCAGCTTCTATAAATAACTGCTTAATGTAGGAACTAAGCATTTGGGAGCAGTTGGACAAGGGGGAAAGGAGAGTGAGTGAAGGAAGCCTAAAGTTGCTCTCAGGGATCTGAGTATTTTCCTTTTGTGAATGTGCATACTCATCTGTAAATGAGAAAACTAGAATTTAGCTCAGTGGGTGGCTGTGAGGATTACGTGAGCTGAGGTCAACCAGAGGTTTAACACTTAGTGAGTGTGAGCTGGTGGCTCCACAGCTGGGACCTGGAACTTTCACGTTAGCTTCTTTACAGGAACAGCTTTTCCAGCACTGGAAGCAAACTCAACTTTATTTCCTCTTCCCTCAGAGACACCTTTATGGGGAGTAAATAAGAAGCACTTTTATTTCTAAATAAAATTGTGAGGATTTAGCTGTCCAAACGTGTATTATCTTTTCAAATACTTGCTTTGGAAAGTGGACACAGGTTTCAGTCATGAAGTTGTATATCTTGGATTATTAGGGTTCAAGGGGGCCTTGGAGGTCATCTCACTGGCCCAGGGTAGAGCTCTGTGGTGCTGGATGTGTTCCCCTTCTGTGGCCTGAGCTGAGGCTGTGCAGCACTGGTGAAAGAGCCAGGATCCGGGCCAAGTTCCAGCACAGGCTCTGCGTTTTGGGTGAAGTCCTGGACTCCTGTGAATGTTGGTTTCCTCTTTGTTTTTTTAAAAGATTTTATTTATTTATTTAGAGAGAGGGAAAGGGAGGGAGAAAGAGAGGGAGAGAAACATCAGTGTGTGGTTGCCTCTCAACGTGGACCCCACTGGGACCTGGCCCACAACCCAGGCATGTGCCCTGACTGGGAATTGAACTGGCAACTCTTTGGTTTGCAAGCCTGTGCAAAATCCACTGAGCTACCCCAGCCAGGTGTTGGTTTCCTCTTCAAAAGGAAGGAGTTGGTCTGAAGAACCGATTTGCAATCTTTTTACAGTTGTGGAAAGTTTTTCCTAAGGGGACCCTCTTAAAAGCCAGTATGCAAAGCAGATGAACTTGGATGCTGCTCTGGTTTGCCCAGGTGCCACCCTCACACACTGGGTCCTACCACAGTACTCTCCACCACCTCACTCCCAGGGCCTATGGTTTCACCAAAACTCAAGAGCACAGTTTGAAAACTACTGGATGAGATGGTCTCTAAGAGTTTTTCTATTGTGGCATCTAGGATGGAGGTCAAGAGCCCAGTTGCTGGAGCCAACGGCATGGATTAGAATCTGGCTCTGCCAGTCAGTAGTTAGTGGGTAGCCTTGGACAAGTCGTCTACCACTCAGTTTCCTGATACGTGAATTAGGGATGGTAAAAGCCTACCTTGTGGGCTTATTGGAAGGATGGAATAGTTTTTGTCAAGTGCTTTGCACATACGATAAATTGAATGTCAGCTGTGATTATTGTTTAGGAGTTGGTGCTTCAATATGTGGAGTCTTGGGAAGCTTGATTCTTCTCAAGGCAGTTACATTTCCGTGTTCTGGTAACTCTTTACAGTGAGTTAAAAGTCTGCCCGTCCACCTTCTAATTCTCATGGTAAAGAACACGCCTCTCCAGGATCATCTTCCTTTCCCTGTCTCCTTTATACCCCTCACTCCAACATACTAGCCTGTGTCTGAGCTCTCTCACCTCTCATCTGCTGTTACTGTGCTTGGAGTCCCTTCTCCCCTGGCCCTTGGGCTTCCTCGTGAACGTTTTTCAGATCCAGTGGCTTTGGGAAGTCTCCTGCTATCCCTCCAGCCCCACCCCACTGTAGCAGTACTTTCCTATACTGGGGCTAATAACATACTGCCCAAAGTGTGCCTTTGCCCCACTGGCCTGTGACCCCTTTGAGAGCAGACATACTTTCTCTGCAACCCAGCCTAGTGACTCTAGTAGTAAGTGCTTCTTTGCCCTTCCCATTTCATCTATAATCTCTGACATACCCAGAGGCTCCCCCTACTGTCTAAAAATAATTTTAAAATTTCTAATTGTGGTGAAAACACATACAATTTTTCATCTTAACTATTTTGAACTGTACTGTTCAGTAGTGTTAGGTATATTCACCTTGCTGTGCAACAGAGCTCCAGAACTTTTCATCTTGCAACACCAAAATGCTACACCCATTCCACCACAACTTTCCATTTCCTACTCCCAGCCCCTGGTACCACCATTTTATTTTCTATTTTATGAACCCAGAGGCCTTATTCTTAGAAGTTTGGGTTTTCCTATTTTAGAGACCTAAGGCAAGTCTACTATTTGGGTATCTAAGCAGGTTACAGGTATATGGTCTTATCTTTTTTTTCCTTTATGAATGCAGTTCATGTTCCATCTCAGAAGATCTCCGTTTCTTCAAGTGTTTAATAACAGTCCTGATGAGTCATCGTATTACAGACACCATTTTGCCCGACAGGATCTAACCCAGTCCCTCATCATGATCCAGCCCATTCTCTACTCCTATTCGTTCCATGGACCACCAGAGGTGAGGTTTTATGCGAACGCCTTTCTTGGAATTGGAATCATATAATCATCTATTTTGTTTTTTCTCTTAGAGAAAAACTGTAAAAAAAAACAAGAAAACTTTGAGTCTTTATAGTAATTTAACATTATTTCTCAGTCTTAAAAATGTGCACAGGGAAAAGTCATGGGCATGTAAATCTGTTACCTGTGGAAGGCAGGATTACAAATAGAAAACTTTATTTTTTCTATTTTTTATAAAGATTTTATTTATTTATTTTAGAGGAGAAGGGAGGGGAGAAAGAGAGGGAGAGAAACATCAGTGTGTGGTTGCCTCCCACACACCCCGTACCTGAGGACCTGAACAGTCTGGAACCCAGGCATGTGCCCTGACTGGGAATCAAACCAACAACCGTTTGGTTGGCAGTCCAGCGCTAAATTCACTGAGCCACACCAGCCAGGGCTATTCTAGGGCTATTTTTTCTGTAAAGATTTTTATTTATTTATTTTTAGAGAGGAGGGTAAAGGAGGGAGAAAGGGAAGGAAACGTGTGGTTGCTTCTTTTGTGTCCCCTACTGGGGACCTGGCCCACAACCTAGGCATGTGCCCTGACTGGGAATTGAACTGGTGACCCTTTGGTTTGCAGGCCAGCACTCGATCCACAAGTGGAAAACTTTTAAAAATACTATGAAGATACTTTTTTCAGTGTGTTCAGATAGTTTGATCCAGTAATTCCATGTCTTGTATTGTATCCAAAGAAAATACTCATATATATAGAAAAGGTTTTGTTGAAAGAAATAGTAAATGAACTATTAGAATAGAAAATTAGAAAATAATTCAAATGCTCAATAGTGGGGAAATAAGTAATCTAGGAAATATTTACAGTTTATATAACATAATAAAATAAGTATGTTAAAATGTTGCGTTAAAAAATTAAGATAGAACTTTTCTAAATTATGTTTTCTAAAACATCTGCAAGAATTAAAAACTATATGGAAAGAAACCAAGCTATCAATATTTGTTGTCCTTGGGTTCAAATTTTTTTTAACTTAAAGTATAAGTACTTTTATTGAAGTAAAGGTCATAAAAAATACATTTTGTAGTAAACTTTCCAAACTTGTAATAAAAGCTGTACTTTTTCATATAGCCATCTCTATTTGTCACATGCAGTTGTAGTATATCTGAGAGACTGTTTCTGATAGATGCAATACATTTTTAGTATGAAACTGAGAATATTTGGCATAACTTTTGGTTCCCAGTGCAAAAGATACCATTAATCTCCTTTCCCAGTTGATGCGGGATTATTAGGAGCCTCTTCTACAAAGTTGAAACTTAGAACTGCTGAGTCAGGAAGCAGAAAGTAGAAATGACATGAAGGTGGGGAGAGCAGTTATACCTCGTACCATTTGTAAATGGCCTTGTTGATGTCCTGGCCAAGTGGGGAAGAGAGGGAAGATCAGCGTCATCTTTTTCTCTTTTTCTTCAGCCAGTACTATTGGACAGCAGCAGCATTCTGGCTGACAGAATATTGCTTATGGATACTTTCTTCCAGATTGTCATCTATCTTGGTGAGGTAAGATATTCTTTTTATAACTATTTTTACTTTCTTTTTATTAATTTAGTTTTTTATGTATTTGATACAAGAACCTGGGCTTAGAAAACCCACAGTTTATTATAATGAGTACAGTAGCATTAGTCTAGTGAATAAAATCTTTTTTATTCACTAGAATAATGATATTGGTAACTAATAATATTTGCTGTAAGTAAATCTTAGGTGGTGTTTTCAAATCACCATATATATTTCTGAGTTGTCAGGCAAGATCAGTTAGTTACTTTTCCTCAGTAAACTTTCTGTATGCAGTACTACTCTTTCAGAGTTATACCAGAGTTAGTAGTAAGCATGCATGCGTTTGGGACTAAAGTTTTTCTTTGAAATAATATGGTTCGATGAACCTTTAGCTGGGTCTATGGGTCTCTGGGATAGCTATGTATGGCCTTCTGGGTAAAGTCCATTACTTTCTCAAAGAGGTTCATTCCCTAAGAAAAGGAATGGGTCCTCTGAAGAAAAATCTTTTACTCAGCCTTATATACAGTGCTATATTTCTTTTCTTCTATTGCATATTCTTTACCTTTAGTAAGTTGCTTTGAGGTTGACTTGACTTCCTAGTGTCAGTACATTAAAAGTGATTTCAGATGTCCTGAAATGATGTAAATTGTGTTTCAGAATTTTTTAAGTAACTTTAAAAGAATTCATCTTCTAATACTAATGGGCATTTTATAACTCCAAACACTGTTGTAGCATATTAACACCCAGTCTGCTGGCCACTTACCCACAGATAGTAGGCCATCAGTAATGGTCCTAGACCAAGGGCCATTTGTGACCAGCTGCTTTTCCCACTGATTTCTTTAAGAACAATAATCACAACATAGCTTTTTTTGCCTTCACCTCATTCCTCATAGACATCACTGGCCATAGCCCCTGGTCTTATTAATTCATGCATTTATCGAGCATCTTCTCTGTGCAAGTAATTGGTTCTAATGACAAAGACAGTGACATTGTTTTCACCCTCCAAAAGCCCTAAGTCTGCTGGTAGTTGTTCTTAAGAACTCTTGTAACCAAGTGAGCTTATGATAATTTCCTGTATGCCACCAGTCAGTCAAAAATTAAGACCTAGAAAATAGTACAGGAAACTCAGAATGGAGAAGAGGCTGCAGAAGGAAACATCTAAAGAGAACCATCTTTCTGGAATCAGATTAACAGTTACATGTGAAAGCACTTTAGCTTATTTATAAATATATATTAATCAGGCAACATTTTTTAAAAAATTTCCTGTGTGTTCAAAATATTTCCTAGACCATTTGCTGATGGGAATGAAAGAACGAATGAGACTCAAAGTATTTAGCCTAGTTGGGGAGATAGTCTTTACTTTCTATACTTAGTATATTGCCTTCTACTTATTGCCTAAGTAAGTCTCATACTTTGATTCTTATAGCTTTTGTATACTATAAAATACTTTCCCACTAAGAATATCTCCACACAGAGCCCAGAGGGTGAGGATGGGGTCAACCCCACCAGGTCTGTGTGACTATTATGCACTCGAAGGAAATGTAAAATATGTGTTGATTGGAAAAAGAAGGGATTGATTCCATGGAAGCAGCCCACAAGTCTTTTTCCCTGCCAGGTGTAAGGAAATGAGAAGCTAGACCAAGTGATGGCAGTGGAATGGCAAGGAAGGGAGCCTGGGTTCCTTGGGACAACTAATCCCTCAGTTTGGCTGAGAAGGTGTGACTGATGACGTACTTCTAGGAGAATTGTTGGGGGTGTCCTGAATGCACCTGTCTGCTTACTCATGCTTCTAGTCAGCTCCACTTTGTTCCCTTCTAAAACTTGTCATTCTTGATGTAAATTTAGGGGTTGGGAGATGGTGTTAGAATGTCAGAAGTGTCAAAGAAGATTGTTGTTTCATTGTTTCCACAGTAGTTTTTGTTTGTGTGTTTTGGTGTAGACCATAGCCCAGTGGCGTAAAGCTGGGTACCAGGACATGCCCGAGTATGAAAACTTCAAGCACCTTCTGCAGGCACCACTGGATGACGCTCAAGACATTCTGCAGGCGCGCTTCCCTATGCCACGTTACATTCATACAGAGCATGGAGGCAGTCAGGTTGGTGAGGTCATTTCTACAAGAGCTTTGGTACTCAGTGGTTTCTTATTATGTATTTTTATGGCTATAAATCTAAACAGCGTGGTTAATATTTTGTGTGGTAACATAAATTGCTGTACAGATAAACTTCCAAATATGACTTGTTTTTAAATGAGTGGTCAGAATATGTTGATGTAAAAGTAGAGGATTGCCAAAATAAAATACATTATTGTATGTTTCTGGAACTCTAATAAATTGAGAGCTATTGGTTTTAAGCTAAAGAAATGGGTTCCTGTGCAGTAAAAAAAAAATTTCTTAATTTAACAGAAGTGTAAAACATTTTTTCCTAGTACACTAATATTAATGTCATTTTTATTCTATATATATTTTTTTAAGGCTCGATTCCTTTTGTCTAAAGTGAATCCATCTCAGACGCACAATAACCTGTATGCTTGGGGACAGGTAAGAAATTGTCAGGTATTTGGAGAGGAGGCTAAGCTACTTTTTAAAAAACCTAGTTACAGATTGGATTCATTTTGGCCCAGAAACAGAATAACTTGGTTATTTTGATGGAAAAAATAACTTTGAACATAGCTTGGGAGTGAGGGATGGCTACCTAGTATGGATCCTTTTATGCAGTACACAGCGCAATATCACAGGTTGAGGCCAGAGGACAGAACACCATAGTGTGGCCTCCATTTGACTCTCAAAGACACAGCAACATTGCCCAAAAGCTCCATCTCCTCCTTTCTCTCTTCCAAGAGGGCAGGGCCAAAACATCTACAAATGATCACTATTGGGTTTGTGCTGTCTTTACGTTTCAGCCTCTGATTTCTTCTTTAACTATTTCAGCCATTTGTGTCTCTTTCAAATGAGTCATTTCTTTCATTCTGTTTTCTTATAACATTTTTAAATTTTAACTTTTTTTGTTGATAATTACAAATTTATATTCAGTTGTAAGAAATAATATACAGAAATCCCTTATACTCTGTACCCAGTTTCCCCCAATGGTAACATCCTGTAAAACTGTGATGCAGTATTGTAGTCAGGATACTGACATTGATAAGGTCCAGGTGCATATTTCCATCAGCACAAGAATCTTTCCAGTTTCTCTTTTTTTAAAGATTTTATCTATTTATTTTTAAATAGCAGAAGGGAGGAGGAAAGAGAGGGAGAGAAACATCAATGTGTGGTTGCCTATCACATGGCCCCCTCCCTTCTGGAGACCTGGCCTGTAACCTAATCAAATGCCCTGCCTGGGAATTGAACCAGTGACCCTTTGCTTCACAGTCCAACGCTCAATCCACTGAGCCACATCAGCCAGGGCTTTTCTGTTGCTCTTTTATAGTCACACTCATTTCTTTCCTGCCTCCACCCGTTCCTTAATACCTGGCAACTGCTAATCTGTTCTTTATTTCTATGATTTTGTCATCAGGAATGTTATGTACATGAATCCTGGCTGCCGTGGCATAGTGGATTGAGTGCTGGCCTGTGAACCCAAAGGTTGATTAAATTAGATTCCCAGTCAGGGCACATGCCTGGGTTGTAGTCCAGGTCCCCAGTTGGGGGCTCACTAGAGGCAGTAGATCAGTGTATCTCTCGCACATTGATGTTTCTCTCCCTTTTTCTCCCTTCTTTCCTTTCTCTGAAAAAAAAAAAAAGCTATATATATGAAGTCACATGGTGCATAACCTCTGGGACTGGCTTTTTTTCCCCTCAGCATAATTATCTAGAGATTCATCCAGGTGGTTATATGTATCAATAATTTGTTTCTTTTTATTCGCTGAGCAGTAATCCATGGTATAGCGGTCCATAGTTGCTTAATAATTTAGTCATTAAAGGACATCAGGGTTGTTCAGCTTCTAACTACTAGGCATAAAGCTGCTTTAAGTATTCATGTACAGGTTTCTTATGAACATAAGTCTTGATTTCACTGAGATAAATACCCAGGAATACCTTTGCTCAGTTGTTTGGTAGTTACATGGTTAGTCTAAGAAACTACCATACTGTTTCCAGAATGACTGACTATCCTTCTCTAACCCTACCACCAAGTTATGAGGATTTAGTACTGTTATTCTTATTTTAGCTTTTCTGATAGGTGGGTAGCAGTATATAACATTGTGGTTTTAATTTACATTTTTCCAGTGGCTTTTCATGTGCTTCTTTTCCTTTTATATACCTTTGATGAAATCTCTGTCTTTTGCCTATGTTCTAATTCGATTATTTGCTTTGTTTTACAATTGAATTTTGAGTTCTTTATAAATTCAACATGCTAGTCTTTTGTTGCATCTATGGTCTGTGTATATTTTTCTCCTTCTTAGCTTCTCTGTACATCCTCTTTTGTACAAAAAGGTCCTCTGTACACCAGATCTTTTGCAGAGCAGTTTTTTTGTTTTATGAAGTTCTCTTTATTATTTTTTCCTTTTATGGATTGTGCTTTTGGTCTCAAGTTTAAACATTCTTTGCCTAGCCCATGATCCTAAAGATCTCCTGCATTTGATTTTCTAATTTTATGTTTATATTTTAGTTTGTGATTCATTTTGAATTAATTTTTACATAAGATATGAGGTACACATTTATTTTCTGCAAATTGCCCCAACACCATTTATTTGAAAAAGACTAGTTTTCTTCCACCAAATTGCTTTTGTATCTTTGCCAGAGATTAGTTGGGTGAATTTGTGTGAGTCTATTTCTGGCTTTTCTGCTCTGTTCTATTATGTTTTCTCTCTCTACTAACACCACACAGTTTTTTTAAAAAATAGATTTTATTTACTTTTTAGAGAGAGGGAAGGGAGGGAGAAAGAGAAAGAAGAAGAGAAACGTTGATGTTTGAGACAATCATTGATTGGTTGCTCTCACAGGCCACCAACCAGGGACCTGGCCTGCAACCCAGTAATGTGCCCTGACTGGGAATTGAACAGGCGACCTTTCAGTTCACAGGCCAGTGCTCAATGCACTGAGCCACATTTACTTTTCTTGTTCTGTTGTCTATTTTCATTTTCATTGATTCCTGCTCTAATCTTTCTTTTCTTTTCTTTGCTTGCTTTAGGTTTATTTTCCTCATTTTCTAAGTTCTTGAAATAGGAGGTTAGCTTATTGATTTGAGATTTTCCTCTTCTCCAGTACATGCATTTAGTGCCATTAATTACCTTGCCAGTACTACTTTGGTAGTGTCCCACAAATTTTGATATATTGCATTTTCATTTTTGTTCAGTTTGATATATAATTTATATTTGTGTTTTAATTCCCTTGACAGTTCTTCTCTGACTCTTGGATTATTTAGAAGTGTTGCTTAGTTTCCAGGTATTGGGAGATTTTCTTCTTTGTTATTGATTTCTATTTCCATGGTTGTTGGAGAATACACTTTGTATGGCTTTAATTCTTGTAAATTTATTGAAGTTTGTTTTATGGCCAAGGGTAAGGACTATCTTGGCATATGTTCCATGGTCACTTGAATGTGTATCTTGCTGTTGTTGGATAGTGTTCTACTGTAAATGCTAGATTCTGTTAGTTGATAGTGTTGTTGAGTTCTTATGTATCCCTGATGATTATCTGCCTAGTTGTTATGTCAATTTTGTTGAGAGAGGGTGTTGAAGTTTCCAACTCCAATTATGAGTTTGTGTATTTCTCTTTTGAGTTCTATCAGTTTTTGTTCACTTATTTTGCAGTTTTCTTGTTTGTCGCATATACATAGAATTGTTATGTCTTCTCAGTGGATTGACCTTATATCATTTATTATACAAGGTCTATCTGGAAAGTATCCGGTCATATAATATGAAAAATAGAGACATTTATTGAAGAAGATACAAGATACAAGAAACATTGTATGTAGGACAGTGATGCCTCAGTCCCCTTCAGAGTAGGTACCTTGGGACCTCACACAGCTCTCCCATTCACTGTCAGCTGCTTCATCATGTTTTCCTGAATGACAGTCTGAAATCTCTTCCCTTAAAAAGGTGATTTTAGTTTTAGGAAAAGCCAGAAGTCGCAGGGCACCAAATCTGGGCTGTAGGGAGGCTGAGTCACATGGTGATTTGATGTTTCACAAAAAACTCTGCATGAGACATGATGCATGAGCAGGCGTTGTCATGGAGAATCTGCCAGTTACCACTTACCCATAGCTTTGGCCTTCTGAATCACCTGAACAGTGTCTCTAGAGGAATGTTCAAGCTTAATGCAAAATTTGATGCAGAATTGTTGCTCTACTGACTCAGTCATTTTGAATGCAATGGGCACACAGTACACATGCTCACTCAATGGCTTCTACTGCCCCAACTGACTAGTACAGTGAAGTCATCATTGTTCATGCATGGACATTTCAGTCCATTCTCCTTGGCTGCCAGGTTACATTGATGTCCCGCAAACCATTCTCCTTATATTAACAATGGCTGGACTTTTTCCTGACAGACCATGTTTGTCTAAACGCTCTCTGATTAGATGTCTCAGGTAAGTATAATCTGTGGTCTCCGAGTATCAGAAAAGGGGCTTTTGACCTCTGGTTTGCAAATCTGACCTTTATAAGACAATAATAAGGCTAAGCATTGATGAATCTAGACCAGAAATGATTCTTGCTGTCATAAACCATATTTCTTCTTTGACTGCCTTTTTGTTTAAATGAACTTTTTTTTTTATTAGAAGAGTTTTAGATTTCTAGAAAAGTTGAAAGTGCGGAGTTCCCGTTTACCCCAAATCTAATGTTAGTATGGTACATTTATTACAATTAAATATTATGAGTTAATTAAAGCCCATACTTTAATCAGATTTTCTTAGGTTTTACCTGATGTCCTTTCTCTGTCACATTATCCCATCTAGGGTTCCATGTTACATGTTTTTCATCATGTTTTCTTATTCTTTTGGCTGTCACATTGATGTTGCGCAAACCGTTTTTGTTATATTAATAGTGGTTGGACTTTTTCCAGAGAGACCTCATATAATGTCTCTATCTCTGGTAATTTTGTTTGCACTAATATTTACTTTATGTGGCATTGATAAAGCCTTCTTCCTTTATTTCTTTTCATCCTTTAACTTTCAACTTGCTTCTATCATTATAATTGAAGTGAATTTCTCATAGACAGCACATTACTTGTGTCATTGTTTTTAATTTACTCTGCTAAGCTCATAATTGATATATTTGGACCATTTATATTTAAGGTAATTGTTGATATACTAGGGCTTAAGTCGGCTATTTTGTATTTTGTTTTCTCTATTTTTTTCTTGCCTTCCTGTGAGTTACTTGAACACTTTTTTAGAATTCCATTTTAACATGTTTATAGTGTTTTTGAATGTGTCTCTTTAGTGGATGGATACTCCTGGTTTCTCTAGAGCACAGGTGGCAAACACAAGGCCCACGGGCTGAATATGGCCCTCCACCTTGTTTTATCTGGTCCGGTACCTTGTTTCTATACAGCGGCAGCGCTGAGCTCTCACTTAACTGTTAAGCAGTAGCTACATTTATACAGTCCTAAAATTACATTCAGCCCTTTGAAGGCACCTGCAAGGCCAGTGTGGCCCCCGGTGAAAATGAGTTTGACACCCCTGCTTTAGAGCGTTGTATTACATTACATATGCATAGCTTCTCACAGTTTACCAGTGTTGTTTTTTTGACCAGTGTAAGTGAGATAAACAAAACTTACCACCCCTTTATGTCCCTTTACCCTGCCTCATTTATACTTTTGTTAAATATTTCCTCTCCATAGATCAGATACAGTTTTTCTTCAGTCATTAAACATAATTTATAAATCTCAAGAGAAGATGAAAAGCCTACTGTATTTATCCCTCATTTTGCTGACTATGTTCTTTATTCCTTGTTCATACTTGAGGTTCCTTCTCTTATTTCCTTTCTGTTTAGAGATTTCCTTTAGCCATTCTTTTAGAGTAGGTCTGCTGATAATAGAATCTTAGTTTCCCTTCATTTGAAATTCTTGATTTCCCTTTCATTCATGAAGGATATTTTCTCAGAATATAGTATTCTGGTGACATTCCTTTTTATTGGGTAGTTAAAAAATATTTTGCCACTCTTTTGCTTATTTGGTTTCTGATAAGAAATTTATTGTCGTGCTTTTCCCCTGTGGATAACATGTCATTTTTCTCTGGCTGCTTTCAGTATATTTTTCTTTGTTGTGAGCTTTTAAGTTAAAGTACCATGTGTTTTTGGTGTTCATTTCTTTGGATTTAGCCGATTTGGAGTTTTCTTAGTGTCTTGATTCATTGTATTTATTATGTCTTTTCCCAAAATTGGATATTTCCAGCCATTATTTTTTCAGATACTTTGTCAGCCTACCCTCTTTTTTTTCTTTCTCTCTGGGACTCCAGTAACATGAATGTTAGGTTTTTTTTTTTATCTCTAGTCTACTGATTATTTTCTCTGTTCCCTTTCTGCTGTTGAGTTTATGTGCTGAGCTTTTTATTTGTTGCTGTATTTCTTTGTTCTAAAATTTCCATTTGATTCTCTTGCATGCCTTTCTTGAGACTTTATATTTTTTTGCTGAGGCTTTTTGTTTGTTTTTAGTTGTGTTTCTAATTGTTCATTGAAGCAGTTTTATCACAGCTGCTTTTAAAGTTTCTGTCAGATAATTTTAACATTATTGTCAACATGGTGTTAACATCTGCTGACTTTCTTTTTTTCATTCACTTTGAGGTATTAATAGGTCTTGGCCTGACAAGTGATTTTTGATTGAAACATGGACATTTTCATATTTGTTATGAGACTTTGGATATGTTTAAACCTGGTGTTTTAGCTGGCTTTTTGTGCTGTTCTGGAAGGGAAGGGGTGGGGCAGAGGGAGACATTATTTCATTACTGCCAAGTGGAGACTGAAGTCCATGTTTTCTGTTGGCTCCTATTGACACCCTCAGTCCCCCACCTACTTTCCACTAATCCTGCTGTAGAGATTTCCTTATTACTGCTGGGTGATGGTAAAAGTGCTGACTCGCCACTAGACCTACTCTGACACTATACCCGTAGGTGTGGGAAGGGACATCTATTACTGCCATATTAGGGTAGACATCCAGGCTCCCCCAGTGGTGTCTACTCATATCATGGGGACAAGGAGACTTATTACTGGCCATTGGGATGAAATTCCCAGCACCGTGGCTGGCCTTCTCTGACATTGCCCTGATGGGGTTGTTGGGGTTTCTTGTTGTTGCCTCATGAGAGTAGAAGTCCAAGCTGCCCACTCAGCCTTTGCTGGTGTGTGGGACGGGGCCACAGTTTTCCTGTCACCTTTGGTTGTAGGACAGTGGTTATCTAACATTTTTCCTGTCTTGCTGAGGTGCCCTGGTTCTTTGGCTAGAGAAAGTGGGCTTTTTTGTTGTTGTTTGTCTCTACTTAGTGACCATTTGCCAGCTTCTGCAGCCCTAAGTCTGAAATGTATGAGGCAGAAAGAAAATCCAGGGAATTCAATCCAAGTGCTGCTTCTTGGGTGCCAGGGTCTGTATTTTGTCTGCGGTCTGCTCTCTGTCTTTCAGAATCTCTTATTTTATGTTTTATATAAAATGTCCCGGGTTTTTACTTTCACCTGGGGAGAGGAATATGAGAAAGTACATCTACATCTTCTTCCTGGAAGAAGTCTTTTTATAAAATTTTAATCATGCTTACATTTTACTAATTATAATAGAAGTACAGTTTTATTTTAGGAAGTTTGAATATTTGAAAAAAAGGTTAAGAAAGAAAATTAAAATTACCTATAGTGCTACTATCTAGAGTTAACCACTTCTGGCTTCTTGCTAGGTGATATAACATGTATATATCATGTATATATTTCTTTCTTTTTACAAATTTGGGATTTTACTAGAAACTGAGGTTTCTATTCACTTCTTTCTTTTAACATTAAATAGATCATAAACATGATCAGATAGTACAAGTATCCATCTGTTCCATAGAGGTACTGATTCATTTTCGAATATACCATTATCAAGTTTCTATTGTAAGCAGAGCATTTAAGAGCATTGGTCTAGGTGCTGTGGCAAAGTGATGGGGAGGATGGGAGGCAGGGTGTGCAGACCTCTAGGAGTTTATGCCTGGGGGGTCTAGACTCATCATCATAAGTCATCAGAACTGTGGAGAGGGGAGATAGAAGAGCATGCTCAGAGCCGTCCAGTGTCAGGGATGGCTTGAGCTCAAGTTGGTCAGGGAAGGGTTTTGTGAGGAATTGATGCTTCAGTTGAAAGAATTGGTGAGCTAGGCTAGCTAGAGGGGGCTGGTGGGAGTACTCAGAGCAGAGGGGACAACAATTATGAATATTCTGAGTCCTTAACTCATGAATTCTAAATAGTTGTTAAGATATCCTGCCAATAAACCTTTATCATTAAATTTCAGGAATCAGGAGCACCCATCCTAACTGACGACGTTAGCCTGCAGGTATTCATGGATCATTTGAAGAAACTGGCTGTCTCCAGTGCCTCTTAAGCTGGCGTGTTAGCTGGAAATTGAAAAAAAAGAAACTGTCAGTTGTATTCATAATTGTTCATAAAGGCTTAATAACATTCCTTATACTTTTGCTGTGCATTTAAATAAATAATCAAAGGAAGTGTTGTATATGACTTTATAATTTATTTGGTTTTCCTATATGTGCCCCTTTTCTTCCATCATAAAATTACAAGTCCATAAATGTTTTGGTACTTAATAAATGTTTATATGCTTTTTTGTGTCCTAACTTTGCAGTCTATGTAAAAGCAAAGGTAATGTGTTTTGGCAGCCTGGTTAGATAAAAACCATAATATTCAGGAAGGAAATAAATTTGAATGAAGAAAGCACTGGCTAAAATAATGCTAATGCAAATTTGATTTCCTGAGGTCTCTGTGAGTGTGTGTATGTGTGTTTCAAGTGATTCCCCCAAGAGATATTTCCCTGAACTTAATACTTATTTACTGTCTAAATGTTAGCAGACCAAGGAAAAGTTTCAGATATGTGAAACTTCGTTGAGGCAGACTGGTCCGGAGTGGCACTGTCCCTAACTCACATGTAAGGTACCATGTAAACAGTCTAGCCTAGGTAGACATTAAGAGTGGATGATGGGCATAAGTGGATCTAAGAGAGTGACAACACATTTATCTTGGGCACGAGTAAAATAATTTTAACAGGTACTGCTTTTTAATCAAAGTCTAATATATACATAGTAAAGAGAGAAATATAAAAAAACCCTAACCTATAGAACTTATAATAATAGTTTTCTCTACTCTGTAAGCCTAGACCCTACTCTTCAGAGGTAACCTTTTTTAATCTTTCAAACTTTTTGTTCTTAATGTATCAATTTTAGCCAGTATCTCTCAATTTCCATTTTTAAGAATGAGGATTTGAAGGCCTTTCTACCATTTAGATTTGATCAGCTATACCTTTATATTTATTTTAACAAGGTTGGTAAAATTACATTTCAACCCGTAACCATAGTTATGTCTTTTGTCTCAAAGATGATTCTGGAAGTTGATGACTAATAAAGATTATCTACACAGTGGTCATAATGTAAATATTGTTCATGTCCCAGTCAGGTGGTATTACACTTCTCTCCAGGGGTTTGATGTCCTGGTCCCCATGCC
The DNA here is from genome assembly GCA_004027735.1 of Carollia perspicillata. Taxonomy (NCBI): domain Eukaryota; kingdom Metazoa; phylum Chordata; class Mammalia; order Chiroptera; family Phyllostomidae; genus Carollia; species Carollia perspicillata. The sequence continues at coordinate 5,536 of PVKM010006146.1, read as the reverse complement.
ACTTGAAGGACAACATTCTTAATGACAAAATCACTTTTCTTAAGAGTCCAGTATTCTACAGGTTGGTTTGTTTCCTTTTTGGATTATGACTTATACGTGTTGTTTTCCCTAGTGTTTCTATTTTTTTGAGAGAGAAGGTTTTGTTCTCTATTAAGGACTTCCAGCTTCTTATTCTACTGAATGGAATATTCTTTAGAGGTTACTGATGTTCCGTTTAAACATAGACCAATTGTGACAGTTGTCATCCAGGAATTTTTTTTTGTTTGGACTCGTAGGTGAGTTCTATTCTTTCTTTTCCCTTAGTCAGTTTTCAATCTTACGTGACTTTTCCTAAAACAAAAAAAAAATGTATCAGTACATAGAGTATAATCCATTGAATGTATTTTTTCTTCGTAATTGACACCTTTGCTGAATATAAAATTCTAAACCCCAAATAAATTTCTCTTTCAGAATTTTGGAGCAACTATTTCATTCATTTAACAAGTAATTGTTAAGCATTTGCTCTGTAAGGAGTAGTCTAGGCACTGGGAAGGTAGCCGATGAGACAAAAATTCCTGTCCTCTTGGAATTTACATTCTAGTAAGGGAAGACCAGCAATAACAAAGTAGAAGTGAATTATATAATTTATTATAATAGGTGCCGTGTAAAAAAGTAAAGCTGGGAAATATTGATTAGATGTTGGGTCATCTAAATTGATTCTGATGCTTTGTCTTTTGAATTTTTAATGTACTGTCTTTTTGCCTCTGCTTTGCATTCTCTTTTAAAAAAAAGATTTAATGTAGTTATTTTTAGAGAGGAGGGGAAAGGAGGGAGAGAAGCATCAGTGTGTGGTTGCCTCTTGCATGCCCCCCAGGCCCCCCCAGGCATGTGCCCTGACAGGGAATCAAACTGATGAAACCTTTGGTTTCAATGAAACTGATGAACCTTTGGTTCTAAGACCAGCACTCAATCCACTGAGCCATACCAGCCAGGGCTTCATTTTTGAGAGGGTGTCCTATTGTAATGTATTAAACAGTTATATTTAAATACCAAGGACTTTTATTTTCTGTAGCTTTTCCATAGAATACTTTAAAAAATTTTGGGGATATAGTTTTTGAATGAGTTACATCATATAGAGGAGTACATAGAACTGTATATACAAATAAAGACTGAAACAGTCCTCAGGCCTTTCTGTTTCAAATTAATAGAAGAATATGATAGACTCAGCTCACTTGCGTGTTCTCTCCAGTGAAAATGAGGTGCGCTGGAGGAAGAGAAGGCACCTCAGGGTGACCTAATGTAGAAAATGACTATATCCAAATAGAATGTGGAAGTACAGGTTGGTGTTCTGTGGAGAACAGGCATCCCAAGAAGGGAACATGGAGCCTGTGTGCCTGATGACTCTGAATTCCATCTTAAAGGCAAAGATAGCTGGTTTACCTTAGGGTATCAAATGATCAATTGCAGATTTTAGAAATTCTAGGAGCAAGATAGGATAGATGGGAGGAGGCTGGAATCCAAGTGAGGTCCGAACAGAGGCATGTGTTTAGACAGGTGGAAGGTGGGATGTTAGCAAGAAGTTGAGTCAAGGTTTCTTGCTTATGTGATCTGAGAATTACAGAAAAGGATAGGTTTCATTCCTGTTGGGGGAGAATGGCATTGATAATTTAGTCATGCACATTGTTATTTTAAGGAGCTTGTGGGATATTTCATTGAAAATGTCCAGCAGGTTGGAAGTAATTAATATAGATTTGCTTTCAGAAGAATTGAGTGGATTTGAGGGTCATTAATATATAAAGTGAATAACTTGAGTAAAGTTGCTTGGGAAGAGCAAAGAAGGAAGCTTGGAAGAGAATACTGTCTTTTCTGTTTTGTTTTTAACTTTATCGAGGTACAATTTACATACAATAAACTTCACCTATTTAAAGTGCACAATCCAATAAGTTTTGACAAGGTTGTGTACACACATGAAGCCACCACCATCAACATACATGAACATCTCCATTGTCCCCATGTTTCCTCAGGCCCCACTTTTATTCCTTGCTTTCTGCATATTCAGCCATAGAAAACTACTGGCCAACTTTCTCCCAGTACAGATTAATTTGCTTCTAGAATTTTATGTCTGGTTTCTTATGTGCCTGGCTTTCACATGGCACAATCCATTTGAGATTCATCCATGTAGTTGCATGTATCAGTAGTTCCTTTTTATTGCTGAGTAGTATAGCACATTTCATTTATCCATTCACTATTTGATGGACATTTGGGTTTTCATTTTTTGTCTTTATGAATAAGGCTCTGTGGACATCTATATACATGTGTTTGTGTGGATGTACTGTTTTAATTTTGTGTGGGTAAAGAGGAATGAAATGTTGAAGTTGTATGGCAGGTATAGTTTAATTCTAAGAAACTGCCAGTATTGCAAAGAGGTTGTGATGTTTTATGTTCTTTCACCACTAAGAGTTCTGATTGCTCTAAACCCTTAAACTCTTGGTGTTCTCAATCTAATTTTCAGTTATAACAGGTGTGTAAAGATGTCTAGTTGTGCTTTTAATTTACATTTCTGTGATGATTAATAATGTCTTTGTAATTATTGGCCATTTGTATTTCTTTCCTTGTAAAGTTATTTGTTCAAATTTGTTGCCTACTTTTTTTTACTTGGACTGTCTTTAGTTTTTTTACTTTTTTAATTATTTTTTGTTAGGTTGTCTTTATATCTGAGTTGTAAGGATTCTTATGTATTGTGGATACAAATTCTTTGTCAACTCTATGTATTTTAAATATTCTATTTTATTTTCTTTTTTGACTCTTGAAGAGCAAAAATTTTAATTTTGAAAATATCTGATTTCTCAATTCTTGTTTTGTGCTAAGAAACATAAGAAATCTTTGCTTATCCTAAGGTGGCAAAGATTTTTCTCTTGTGTTTTTCTTTCCAGATTCGTAGTTTTAACTTTTAATTTCAGCCTATATGATCCACTCAGTCAGTTTTTGCGTGTGGTAAAACACCAATTTCTAGAGTATAGGCAGAAGTAGAAAGAGCCCTGAAGGATTCAGAGGTACAAAAGATGTTTTTGAAGCCATAAAAGGAGCAGGTGGGGTCAGTGGTGTCAAATGCTTTAGAAATCAAGTTTGATTATGGCTGAAAAGTGGTTATCATCTATGGGAATTTATTCAGTGTCCACGCTGCCAAGCACAGCACTTTTGCGATCATGTTGTTTGGTCTGCTGTAGTAGGGGTAGATTATACTTTGAAAAAATTTACGGATAAGAGAAAAGCAGAAAGTGGACACAGACGAAGATACTGTTTTTGCGATATGGGAACATTTGTATGATGAAGGGTACACATCAAAATGAAAAAGTGTGGGAGATGGAGGAGAATCATGGTGCAATTGGTGGGGAAGGCCCCAGAGGAAGGAATAAAGAATGGGACTCAGAACGTAGTGGAGAGATTAGCCTTGACGTGGAGGAACGGGCTCCCGAAAGGAAAACGGTGAAGATGAGTTTGTGGGATGAGACAGGTGGTATCATCGCAAATCTGAGCTGGAGGAGAAATGGAATTAACCCTTACAAATACCATCTGTAGCCTGTTGAGGCAAAACGATTTTACAAGTGAGTTTACTCACAGAAACTGTCATTTGGTAGGTCTTTTGGCATGCAAGGACGTTCATTCGCAGTGAAGCACCGAAACCACCCTAGGCAAAGCCTCATCTGAGTCCAATCCCGGGCGCCACTCCCGAACTACAAGCCCCAGGATGTAATTGGGCCAGCTTCCCATTGGAGGCAGTCAAGGCGGTTGCTTTGCGTTGGGCGGAAGTCACGCCTACGCCGAGTCAGCGAGAATCGAGAATCGCAGCTTTCTCCACCAGCGCCATGCGTGCTGACCAAGCCTCATCTTGGTACCGGCGAATGTCTGCTGTCTACGCGTTGGGTGCCTGGACCACATTGGGCTCCTTGATTTTCTTCGCTCGGAAAAAGAGCAAGCCATTAGGTACGGCTTTCCGGCCTGACCTTCCACCAGACACGGAGCCGTCCGTAAGGCGTAGCTAGGGGTCATAGGAGCGGCTTCGCTGTCCCGGCAGCCCCAGATACTCTGCAGAACGTGGGGACGGTTGCTTAGAGCCGTTTGTTGTAAGGATATCTGCCAGGAACTTCATTTTAGATCCTCTTACCTAAGTCTTGTTTGTTTATTTATTTATTTTGAATAAGGCCGTCCCTTATACTAAGAATTTGAAGAACCAGTGTAACGTTTGAGTTGGAATTTTCACTCACTGGACGATGGTGTTAGTGTAACATTAGCCCTCGTCTCATTTGGCGACCAATTTCAGCACTTAGGCCAGCTAAGGAATTTTAAAACCTTCCCATTTATTGGGCGGAAAGGAAATCCGTTAGTTTTCAAACATGTGCTTGGAAGTAACAGCTACTTGTAGTAGATTTGTGGTTGCCTGGGGCATAACGGGAGGAGTGATGGGGAGTGACAGCTAAGAGTATGGGGTTTCTTGTTGTGGAAGAAAATATTGTAAAGATTGATTGTTGTGCTGGTTGTCCGGATTTGAAAATACAAAAAATTACTTAATCTTACATTTTAGATGAGTAGTTGTATGATGTTAAATATATCTCAGTAAAGCGGTTAAGTGGAGGCTGTGCGGAGGATTACATTTGGTGATGAAGCTTATCAGTGGCCTGAAAGTACACATTTCGAGTATGCAGCGTAAATACATTTCAGTGTCTATAGTGGTCACATTTTATTTATTTTTATTTTTTACACAAAGGAAATGTCAGGAAGTTGATGGGAGTGGGGGTAATTCTTTAGTTTTTTTTTACAAGACTTTACTAATAATTTACATGGCTGCTGTTTTAAGTTAGAAGTTAATAATTCAGGTGGTTTTTTTTAAAGTGAAGTAGAACAAAAGATGTCTTAACAAATGAATTCCTTGAGCCAAGTCATTCTTACCTTAGTTTTATTTCCAAGACTTTACTAAGTAATTTTAGTGACTACTCCCTAAGTTAAAAGTTAATAATTCAGGTTTTTTGTATTTTTTAAAGGTGATGAATTAGAGCAAAAGGATGAAATAACTGAACCCCCAAAAGGGTTTTATGTGGAAACAATTGTCACATATAAAGAAGATTTTGTTCCAATTTCTGAGAAGATCCTCAACTTTTGGAAATCATGGACTGGTGGCCCTGGACCAGAATCATGATTGACTGCTGAATTCTGGAAACTAGAACTTTGGTTCAGATTATAAAATTGATAGATGCCTTGATTTCCATTTCATGTTTGTGGAAAGTGTATACACTTAATTTAATTTTGCCATAAATTATCATCACTGATAATATGCAATAAATATTTCCTTGAGGCAAAGTAAACTTGTATGTTCAAGAAATGTCCCTCTATACTTACTTACATGAATGAAAGGTTGAAGTGAAATTTTACATTGACTGTAAGCTTGCTTTCTGAAACTAATTCCTGAACTTTGTATTTCTTTATGTTGCTGTCAGTCATGGCTTTGAGTAGTCCATTTAAGGTTAGATTCAACAAATCTCCATGTTTAGTTTGGGATTTA
>PVKM010006145.1:0-45231 GCA_004027735.1 Carollia perspicillata | reverse complement strand
ATAGATGTTCCTGAAAATCCTTCCTCTTTTCCTCCAATTATCCCCTACCACCTCTCCTCTGCTTACTGTCAGGTTGTTATTAATTTCAATGTCTCTGGTTATATTTTGCTTGCTTGTTGTTTATTAGGATCCACTAATAGGTGAGAACATATGGTATTTATCATTCATTGTCTGGCTAATTTCACTTAGCATAATGCTTCCTAGTTCTGTCCACAGTGTCAACAAGGATAGAAGTTCCTTTCTTTCTGCTGCATAGTATTCCATTGTGTAAATGTACCATAGTTTTTTGATCAATTCATTTACTGATGGGCACTGAGGTTGTTTCTAGCACTTGGCTATTGTAAATTGTGCTGCTATGAACATTGGGGTGCATAGGTTCTTTTGGATTGGTGTTTCAGGGTTCTTGGGATATAATCCTAGCAGTGAAATTGCTGTATCAAAATGCAGTTACATTTTTAGTTTTCTGAGAAAATTCCATACTGTTTTCCATAGTGGCTGCACTATTCTGCATTCCAATCAACAGTGCATTAGTGTTCCCTTTTCTACACAACCTCTCTAGCACTTGTTGTTCATTGATTTGGTTATGATGGCCATTCTCATTGGTGTGAAGTAATATCTCATTGTGGTTTTAATTTGCATCTCTGCGATGGTTATTTATACTGAGCATCTTTTCATATGGCCCTGGACCTTCTTGTATGCCCTCCTTGTAATTCAGTTTGATATCAGATATTGTGATTCCTCCTACTTTGTTCTTCTTTCTCAAAATTACTATGGCTATTTGGGATCGTTTGTGGCTCCACATACATTTTTGAAATGTTTTCTTTATATCTATGAAATATGCCATTGGTACTTTAAGAGGGATTGTGTTGAATATATAAATTCCTTTGGGTAGTATGCAAATTTTGATGATATGTTCTTCAAATCCATGAACAAGGTACATGCTTCCATTTGTTTGTGTCTTCTTTATTTTCTTTCTTCAGTATTGTATAGTTTTTGAGTATAGGTCTTTTACCTCCTTGCTTAGGTTTATTCTGAGGTATTTTATTTTTCTGGTTGCTTTGTCAAGTGTGATTTTTTTTCTCAATATTTGCTTCTGATATTTTATTATTGGTAGAAAAAATGCCTTCAATTTCTGCATATTGACTTTATATCCCACTGTTTTGTCAAATTCACATATTCAATCGAGTAATTTTTGTTGGAGTCTATAAGATTTGCATTGTACACTATCATGTTATCTGCAAATAGCAATGGTTTTGCTTCCCACTTTTTAATTCAGATGTTATTTATTTTTCTAGTCTGATTGTTGTGGCTAGGATTTCCAGTGCTTTGTTGAATAGAAGTGGTGAAAGCAGAAATCCTTATCTTTTCATTGATCTTAGTGGGAATGCTTTCAGTTTTCAATTATTGAGTATGATGTTGGCTGTAGGTTAATTATATATGGCTTTTATTATGTTGAGGAATGCTCCCTCTATTCTCACTTGTCTGAGTGTTTTTATCATAAATGGGTGCTATACACCTTATTAAGTATTTCTTCTGCATCTATTGATAAGATCATGTATTTTTGTCTTTTCTTTTGTTTCTGTTATGTATTACACCTATCCATTTTCAAATATTTTAGCAACCTTGCATCCCTCGGATGAATCCCACTTGATCATGGTATACGATCGTTTTAACGTATTGCTAAATGAGGTTTGTCAGTATTCTTCTGAGAATTTTAGCATCTATATTCACTGACAATATTTGCCTGTAGTTTACATTCTTTGTTTTATCTTTACCTGTTTGCGGAATTAGGATGATGCTGGCTTCATATAAAGAGTTTGGGAGTCTTCCCTCTTCTTGGATTTTTTGAAATAGTCTGTGAAGGATAGAGGTTGCTCTTCCTTAAATGATTTGTAGAATTCTACTGTGAAATTGTCTGGCCCAGGGCTTTTGTGTGCTGGGAGGTTTTTTATCATGGCTTCAATTTTGTCTGCTAATATTAGTCTGTTAACGCTTTGTGCTTCCTCTTCATTAAGTTTGGAAGATTATATTTTCTAGAAATTTGTTCATTTTACCTAGGTTTTCAAATTTCTTGGTATATCTTTCTTCATAGTAATTTCTTACAATTCTATGTATTTCTGTGGTGTCAGTTGTAATCTCTCCTCTTTTATTTCTGATTATGTTTATTTAGGTCCTCTCTCTTTTGTTCGTGATGAATCTGCTTAAAGGCTTGTCCCTTTCATTTATCTTTTCAAAGAACCAGCTCCTGAATTTATTGACCCTTAGGATTGTACTTTTAGTCTCTATGTCATTTAATTCTGCTCTGAACTTGGTTATTTCCTTCTTTCTACTTGCTCTGGGCTCTCTTTTTTGTTGTGCCTCCAGTTCTTGTAGATGTAGGTTTAGGTTGTTTATTTGAAATGTTTTATCTTTTTTAGGTATGACTGTATCACTATGAACTTCCTTTTCAGAACTGCCTTCGAATTCGCTATGTCCCACAAATTTTGGACTGTTTTGTTCATTTTTACTTGTTTCCAGAAACTGTCTGATTTGTTCTTTGATCTCATTATTATCCATTCATTGTTTAATAGCATGCTCTTCAATATCCATGAATTTGAGTGTTTTTCAGTTTTTTCCTTGACGTTGGTTTCTAGTTTCAGTCTCTTGTGGACATTAAAAATGCGTGATATGATTTGCATTTTCTTGAGTTTGTTGAGGCTTGTTTTGTGTCTTATCACATGGTCTATCTTTGAGAAAATGTTCCATGTGTTTTATATATATATATATAAAATCAGTTATATATATATATATAATCAGTTAAGTTTATATATATATATATATATATATATATATATATATATATATATATATATATATATATATAATCAGTTAAGTTCATTTGATCTAGGATATTGTGCAATGCCTTAATATATTTGTTTATTTTTTAGAAGATCTGTGCTTTTTTGACAATGGGGTGTTAAAATCCCCTATTATGACTGTGTTGCTGTCAATATCTTTCTTGAAGTCCTCCAAGATTTTCCTCATATATTTGAATCCTCTTATGTTGTATGCATATATATTCACAGTGTTTATGTCTTCTTGATGGATTCTTCCCTTGAGTATTACAAATGTCCTTCTGGGACTCTTTTAATGGTTCTTGTTTTGAAGTCTATTTTGTCTGATATGAGTATTATTGCCCTGGCTTCTTTTTTTTTTCTGTCCAATTGCTTGGAATATTTTTTCCAACCATTCACTTTTAGACTGTGTAGGTCTTTTGTTCTGAGATGGGTCTCTTGTAGGCATCATATGTATGGGTCAAGATTTTTCATCCATTGAGCTATGTCTTTTGATTGAAGAATTTAATAAATTTGCACTTAAGGTTATTATTGAAAAGTGCTTATTCATTGCAATTTACTTCCTTCTTACCTGTATTCCTCCCCCCCTCTCTCTCACCATCTCTCTTCCTCTCATTTTTTCCCTTTTCTTAAAGCAGCCCCGTTAGCATGTCTTGCAGCACTGGTTTGGTGGAGACATTTTCTTTGAGGCTTCTTTTGTCTGGGAAACTCTGTATTTTGCCTTCCTTTTTTTTTTTTTTTGAGAGTCTTTTTGGGTAAAGTAGGCTTGGTTGCAGGTCTTTGTTTTTCATTACTTGGAATATTTCTTTCCATTCCCTTCTGGCTGATACTGTTTCTATTGAGATGTCACCTGCTAGATTTATCTGAACTCCCTTGTATGTTACTTCCTGTTTCTCTCTCACTGCCTTTAAGATTCTCTCCTTGCCTTGGAAATTTTCATTATAATTAATATGTGTCTTGGAGTGGGCCTTTTGGGTTCCTCTTGATTGGGAATCTCTGTGCTTTCTGGATTTGTTTGACTTTTTCTCTCATCAAATTAGGGACGTTTCCCTTCATTACTTTTTCAGAGAGGTTTTCTGTACCTTGCTCTTCTCCTCCTGATGGTATCCCTATTATATGGATATTATTATGTTTCATGTTATCCTGCAGTTCCCATAATGCCTCTTAGTTCTTTCTGAGTCTTTTTCCTTTTCTTTCTCTTTCTGGGTGTTTTCTTCTATCTTATACACCAGTTCACTGGTTTGATCCTCTGCTTTACCTGGCCTGCTTTTGACTCCTTCTACTGTGTTCTTCAATTCAGAAATTATATTCTTCATTTCCTCTTGGCTCTTGTTCCTATTTTTTATTTACTGTTTCATATTGATATTGTTTGCAGTTAGTTCATCATGGTTTCCCTGTAGTTTTAGTTAATTCTCAGTGAGCTCATTGAGCTTATAACCATTGCTTTGAACTTAGTATCTGATAGTTGATTTGCCTCTATTTCATTTAGTATTCTTTGTGAGGCTTTCTCTTTTCCTTTTCTTTGGGGTTTATTTGTCTTCACATCATTTTTGAAACTCCTTTTGGTTGCTTCTGCTTGTTTAATTCATTTGTTCTGACTCCCTGAGTTTGTGGTGTGAACTTCTATGGTAGGAGACCTGTTAGATTCAGTGGTTCAGTCTTCTTGATCTCCTGAACTTTCTGCTCTTAGAATGCCATTTATGTTGGCTCTCTTGGTGTATTTGGGTTTTGATTTCTGGGGGTTGTTCTTTGGTGGGTTCTTCTTTCCAGCTGGTTGACTGAGGGTAACTCCACCCACCACACCATGTATGCCGTTGTACAGTCGTTGCCAGGAGAAAACCACAAACCATACGGAATAAACCCTCATCCACACAAATATTTCCCTCCAACAGTCTCAGTATCAACAGCAAATGAACCAGTATTAATTAGGGCATAAAAAGATTAAGAGTATTATAGGAAAGGAGAGAAATATGCTGTAGTAGGAATTCTAGTGACTTAATATGCATAAACTTGCTGGAGAAGGAATGAATGTTAAAAAGTTATGCAGGAAAGAAAATATCACTTATCATGAAGAAGACCACAGTGGATTTAGTCTCAGTAGACTTTAGTGTTTACCATTCTTTTTTCTTTCTGGATCCACCTCTGGTGTTGCGCACAGTTGATCCCCTCTGACCTTGGGCAGCCTGCTCTGATACTGCCAGAGATCTGCTGTCTATAGTTGTGTCTTTCAGTTGTTAACTAGTCACTTTCCACTCAGCAGTCTGGCTTACGCTTCATGGTGGGGAGGGCAGAATCCCTCCTGGGGTTAGGGCTGTTGTTTACCCTCAGGCTACTTCTGCTCAGAGGGGAGTGGTCCTCCTGAGCAGGATGGGTGTTGCAGTATGCGTGACCACTCAGCATTGGGATCCCAAGAGCTGCTCTCTCAGCTCTTTCCCCCAAGTTTCTGTCTAAAGTTTCACCTCTGGCATCTATAGCCACTCCTCAGGTATCTCCAGCCCCTTCTGCTCCCATCTTTGCAGGAACCCCGGTAAGTGACAGCAAATTAAAATTTGTGCATTGGCCATTTAAAGGGCTTTTTGTGTCTCCAGTCGTCTGTCTCTAGTGGAGAGTCACCCTGCTGCTTTTTGCCACCGGTTGTTATCTGTGTACTTTTTGCGCTCTGGCACTCTGGGCTGGAGATCCCAGCTTGGGGTCTAGAAACCATTCTTCTGAGGGGAATCCAACCTGCCCAGCCAGCCCTCTCAAGTCTCCATCACACTCCTTGCAATACAGGTTGTGCCAACCTTTGTAGAAGACTCTTGTGGATATATTTTTTTTCCTTTGTCTTTAATTTTTTCCTTTACTTCTAAAGTCAAAATTCTCATGCAATTATGATAACATGATATCTTTTAACTATTTTGTTTTTGCTAGGTAAGAAATCCCCATGTTCCTAAATTCTCTCCAGCACTTTATGTTCACTAGAATTGTAAGAAGGTGCAGCCAGGGGGCCTCCTCAAAGAAGGATTTGTAATGGGTCCAGAACTCAAGCTGTCTAGGAGATAGTAAAAATATGGGATGTCCTCATCTCCACAAGTCTGAACTAGAGGATGGGACACATGGCGCAGGGGCATTGAGAGTTGTGTTTCATAGCGACAGCTTTGCAGCTAACCTCTGCCATGGTCATTTAACATATCTATAACCTTTAACTAGTTTCATAGATATGTTAAATAGCTGTGGCCATACTTCGAGCCAGGAAGCAAGGAATGACTTCCACCTAAGATATAACAGGGAGCAACTCCTCCTGGTTACAGGGCCTGCATAAGAGCTTGTGGCTCCATACCACAGGGTCATGCCTGCCCAGACTTACTATGGCAGCCCAGAAAAACTGGAAAAATATGGGAATGCTGGCAAGTATAGCCAATTGTGAGAGGGGTCAGAAATGGGGCTGCAGAGAAACACTGGTGCTGGGATTTAAATCCAGGCACAGCAGCCATGACAAGAAGAACCATGCAGGTTTGCCAGAGAAGAACATTTAGCAGGGGAAAACCATGCAGCTTTGGGTCTCCCTTTACCATGTAGCTTAGGAACCTGGAAAGCAAGATGTAGCAGTGATGCAGATCTCTCTCTTAGCAGTTTGGAAAAATGTAGAAGAGACATTGTGTGAAGGAAAGGGGTGAAAGAACTTTTGCTGGTGGGCCATGAGAAGGTGCCATGTGCTTTTGTATTAAGAATTGGAGATCCCAGTGACACAGCTGATGGTGCCAAGAGCTGAGGGAAGCCTACCACCCAAGCACAAATTACTGGGAAGAACCAGGGGCTGCCTGAGCCATGGACCTCTATTTCTTTTCCTGAGGTATGGTACCCTGGGCTAGGCAACAGGGGGAAGATACGACTATGTGTGTTTGTGGGTGTTTTAAGGGACTTTGGGATTTTGATGAAGGCATTAAGTCATTACTCTTAAGTCTGTACAACTTTTGAACAAATAATTTCTTTCCTTCTCACCAATCTCTGACATGGAGAGCTATAATTCACTGCCAGCAGGCAAGGCAAACATAGTATAGGGGGACCCCAGAAGAAGGGGGATCCATTCAGTAACATTGTGTGACCCCTTCTCCAGTGGCCAATCATGGAAAATTAGAGAGACCACATGTGCAGTAGCTTTAAAGTAATACAACTACTTGTACATGTGTAGTAAGAGCCTGTCAAAACTAACCAGGAAGGATCTGACCTATAAGAATAAAATCCCTCCAGCCCATGATGTCAGTCTCTACTTGGAGTTGGCCTGCTCCCATGTTCTCTGCTATAAACTCTGTGTGTTCAGTTCAATTCTTTGTCCCAATCACCAAGAACCTGGTTACCTGTGCCCAGTGGTGACAAAATAGCAATAACTGATGAAAACAGAGTCTAAAAACAGCTGTTTTCATGCACATCTCAACCAAACCAAATACCAAATTTCTTCTGCATGTGCTTTTTCCTAAAACAGTGTGATTCAAAACGAGTAGCCACCACATTAATACATAAACATATTCTACCAAAAAACATAAAAATGCCTACATATGCATAAAATATAAAAAGGGAAGTGAAGCTCACAAATATTTTTGACATGAAGCAAAAACAATGTATTATTTGTAGAGATTTTACAAAGGTCTAGCAAAAATAGATTGTATCTGTATTTTACTACTTGAAACTCATGACATCTGTCCTCATGATAAAAAGTACTCTCAAATTACCCATTTTAATGCTATTTTGTTAACACAAAGAACTATCTGGCAGAATTAGTAAAATACAATATGATAATTTATTTACTAGTATTAATACTTGTGAATGACAAAAAATTAAATAGAAGGATCTAAAAATTTAGAACCTGATTCTCTCTCACTATAAAAAAAAAGAAACAATGAAAGAGCAGCTATAATAGCTTGTCTCACTTGTGGTAGTAGATGAATCCAACAATCCACCTAACCATTAGAAAACAGTCATTAAATATTAACTTTTTGCCCACCATTTTTCAGAATGTAAAATTTTCAAAAGTTGCACTTTGGACCATAAATACTAAGTTTCTAAAATATACCATTTTTGATATATTATTTTTAGAGTGGTGTTAGGTTCACATAAAAATTGTTAGGTAAGTACATATGCTCAGCTTATATTGGAATTATGTCACAATAAATCCACTGTAAAATCAAAATATTGCAAGTCAAAAATGCATTTGAAACACCTAACAGATAAACACCATAGCTTAGACTAGTATGCCTTAAATGTGCTCAGAAAAAGGCTGACAACACAGTACATTGTAGAGGTTAGGTTGTTTTCTCTAGTGAATACCTACCTTACTGGGAACTGCAGCTTGACTCACTGCCTCTACCCAGCATTATGAGATAATATTGTACAGAACACCAAAAGTCCCCAATAAAGCATATCACTTTCACATCATCGTAAATTTGAAAATTTGTAAATTGAACCATCATAAGAGAGGGACCACCTGTACAGAAATTTCCCATATGTTCCCTATTTCCCACATGTATAATTTCAACAATTTTCAACACCCCCCACCAGAGTCATATATTTGTTACCACTAATGAACTTACATTGACATATTATTACCACTGAGAGTACAAAGTTTACATAGGGTTTTCTCAAAGTGTTTTACATTCTATTGGTTTGGACAAATTTATAATGATATGTAGCCTTCATTATAGTATTATACAGAGTAGATACACTGCTCTATAAATCTTCTGTACTTTGCTTATTAATCTTTTTCTCCATATTCTAATTCCCAACAACCACTGATCTTTTTACTGTCTTCATAGTTTGCCTTTCAAAAATGTCATATAGTTGTAATCACACAGCCTACACTCTTTTTATCATGATTTATTTCAATTAGTAATATGTATTTGTGTTTTTTTATGTATTTACATGGTTGAATAACTCATTTTTAATCACACTATTTGTCAAACATCAGTCTTCCATTTATTTGATGTACCACAGTTTATTTATTAATTCATTCACCGAAGGGCCAAATTGGTTGCTTCCAAGTTTTGGCAATTATAAGTAAAGCTTCAATAAACATCTGTGTGCAAGTTTTTTGTGTACATAAGTTTTCAGCTCCTCTGAACAACAACCAAGGAAAGCAAGTGCTGGATTAAATGGACAGAGTTGTAAGAACCACAGAATTGTCTTTCCAAGTAGCAACACCATTTTGAATTTCCAATAACAATGACTGATGGTTCCTGTGGCTCCGCATCCTCATCAGCATTTGTTGTTGTCAGTTTCCTGAATTTTGGCCATTCTAATAAGCATATGGTGATAGCTCATTTTTTAAAGTAGCATTTATCTGATGGCATACGATTACAAACTTCTTTTGATGTGTTTGTGTTCTGTATATCTTCTTCTTTGAGATGTCTTATAAAGACTTTGGCCCATATTTTAATTGACCTTTTTTTTTTTTAATTGAGTTGTAAGGGTTCTTTGTGCACTGTGAATACAAGTCCTTTTTCAGATGTGTCTTTTGCAAGTCTGAAGCTTTTCTTTTAATTTTTAATTTAAATAAATGTCAGCTCATGAATTTTTTTAAACAAATAGTGCCTTTTATGCAATAGCTAAAAAGTCATTGTTAAGTACCTGGTCATCTAGATTTTCTCCTATTTTATTTTCCTTCATAGTTCTGCATTTACATCTAGATCTGTAATAAATTTAGATTTCATATTTGTGAAGAGTGTAAGAAGTGTGTCTAGAATCACTTTTTGTTTTACTGATACCCACTTATTACAACACCACTTATTGAAATGACTATTCTCCACTGAGTTACCTTTGCTCCTTTGTCAAATATCAGTTGACTGGCTTCTTGTAAGTCAATCTCTATGCTCTATCTTTCATACCATTCACCTACATGTTTATTTTCTGCTAATGACACACAGTCTTAATTACTGTAGCTCTATACTAGTGATCCTTCTTTAAGTCCTCACCCAAGGGTATATTTTCATTGCTTTTAGAGACAGAGGAAGAGAGATAGAGAAACACTGATGCCAGAGAAAGAGAGAAGCATTGATCAGTGGCCTCCCATAAGCACCCTGACCTGGGATCAAACCTGTAAGCTAGGTATGTGCCCTGATCTGGAATCAAACCTGCAATCCTTTGATTATGGGACAATATTCCAACCAACTGAGCCACACTGACCAGACCATATACTAGTAAGCCTTGAAGTCAGGTAGTATTAATCTTCTAACTTTGTTCTTCTTTAATACTGTGTGTGCTGTTCTGGATCTTTTCCTTCACACCCATACTACATTTCCTGTGCAGAGCCTTCCCTTCACATGGTCAAACTCTGGTCTGTGTGAGCCTGATGAATGATGCTGGACAGACCCTGATTAATCCCTGAGACCCAGTCCCACCACAAAGGTCCATGAACAGCACATGGAAGGTGGCAACTAACCTTTTTGTACCCTGAATTGTCTCAAACAAGATGAACTTAAAGAAGCACATACAAAAACACATCATAATTAAAATGGCAAAGGTTAAAGACAAAGACAGAATCTTAAAAGCAGCAAGAAAAAGAGTTACCTGCAAGGAAGTCCCCATAAGATTGTCAGGTGATTTCTCAACAGAAACATTTCAGACCTAAAGATTTTGGCATGACATATTCAAAGTGGTGAAAAGCAAAGACCTACAACCAAGAGTACTCTACCTAATAAGTCTATTATTCAGAATTAAGGTGAAATAAAAAGCTTCTCAGACAAGAGAAAGCTAAAGGAGTTCACTACCACAAAACCAGGACTATAATAAATGTTAAAGGGTCTTCTTTAAAAAGAAAAAAAAAACAGAGATAGAGCTATAATTATAAAGAATAGCAATAAACACATACCTATATATAATCTCTTTGATGTAAATGACTTAAATGAGCCAATAAAAAGAAAAAAATAGCTTAATGAATAAGAAAACAAGACCCATATATTCTGCCTATAAGAAACCCACCTCAGAACAAAAAATATACACTGACTGAAAGTAAAGAGATGGAAAAGAATATAAGAGGTCCCCGAAAACTGGAATTTATTTATAAAAATCGTGTATTTATTCTTACAAATTTATACTTCAGTAACCTTCAAATTACTCTCCATTCGTTGGAATATATCTATTGAGACATTTTTTCAAAGGCTCGAAACAGTTTTTGAACTCTTAGATTTTGATGCCTTTTAATGCTTCTCCCATCTTCTGTTTTGTGTTTTCCACATCAACAAAATGTTTCCATTTGAGGACCTTTTTTTCATCTGAGGAAATAAAAAAGTCACTCAGGGTGAAGTTTGTAATTAGAGAAGATGGAATATGGGGGTTATGCTGTTTTTGGTCAAAAAACTGCTGAATACTAAGAATGGTGTAGGCAGGTACACTCATAAATTGCCCATCATTATATGGGCAAACATGTGAAAAGAGCCTTCAAAAAATTCACTGAATCCAAAGGCAGTTTCTCACAACAACAACAGCTGGTACACTGATACAGATGGGTTCTTAGAACGCTGACCTAGTGGGTGTAGCCTGTACTACAAAGAGGCTGCCTCCAAAAGATAATTTCATTTTTACAGGGTTGCCCCTTCATATATCATGCAACTGAAAAAGAAAATTTTTTTTTCAGGTAGCAATGTTTATATCAGATAAGTTAGATTTCAAAATAAAGGCTATAAGAGACAAAGATGGACATAATGATGCAAGGGACAACCCAACAAAAAGATACAACCCTTTTAAAGATTTAGGTATCCAACACAGAAGCAACTCAATATGAAATGCAAATATTCATTGATACAAAGGAAGGTATCAAGAGAAATAGTCATATTAGGGAATTTTTAATACCTCACTGAAATCAAGAAATTATTCTTCCAGACAAAAACTCAACGAAAACAACAACAGAAGCAGCTTTTAAATGACATACTAGATCAGATGGATTTCATCGATATATTTTCAGAGCATTTAAAACCAAGCATCTTCTCCAACCACAATGGTATAAAACTAGAAATTTATTACAAGAACTGAAAACACACAAAAACATTGAGGCTAAATAACATTTGACCCAACAACAAAGGAATCAAAAATGAGATCAAGGAAGAAATCAAAAGATACCTTGAGATAAATGAAAATGAACACACAACAATTGAAAACCTATGGATAAAGCAAAAACAACCCAAAAAGGGAAATTCAGAGCAACACAGGACTACCTAAAAAAGCATAAAATATAAAATATACAATCTAAACTTACATGTAAAGGTATTAGAAAACAAGTAATAAACAAAGCACAAAATGAATAGAAGAAAGGAAATAATAAACATTAGAGAAGTGATAAGTGATATAGAGACTAAACAAACAACAAAAAAGAAAGCAAGAGTTGTGTTTTTGCAAGACAAACAACATTGACAAATATATAACCAGACTCATAAAAAAAGAGAGAGAGGACCCAAATTAATAAAATCAGAAATGAAAGATGAATAACAACAGACATCACAGAAATAAAAAAGACCGAAAGTAAATGTAACAAACAACTATATGCCAACAAATTTCCCAACCAGGGAAAAACTGACAAATTCCTACAAACATACATTCTTCTGTAAGTGAACAGAAAGAATTAAAAAATCTGAGCACAGGGATTTCATTAAAACTAATGATATCAGAGTAATAATAAAAAAAACTGCCAGATACTTTAATAATGTTAATACTTCTTATCCATTGATATGGTATGAACTTCCACTTATTTGTATCTTGTTCAATTTATTTCTTCAGTGTCTTATAATTTCCTAAGTTAAGGTTTTTTACATCCTTGGTTAGCATTATTTCTAAGTACTTTATTCTTTTTGAAACAATTGTGATTGTGATTGTTTTATTAATTTTCCTTTCTGTTAGTTCATTACTGGCATATACAAATGCAACTGATTTCTGGATATTAATTTTGTATTTGGTTACTTTGCTGAATTCATTTATCAATTCTAGTAGCTTCTTGGTGGAATCTTCTTTATGTACAGTATCATCATCTGCAACTAAAATCAGTTTTACTTCTTTGTTTCCAATTTGGATGCCTTTTATTTCTTCTTCTTGTTTGTTTGCTGTGGTAGGATTTCCAGTACTATGTTGAATAAGAGAAGTGAAAGAAGACATCCCTGTCTTGCTCCCAATGTTAAGGGGAACACTTGTAAGTTTTTCCCATTGATTTTGATTCTGGCAGTGGATTTGCCTTTATTATATTTAAATATGTTCCCTCTAATCCCACTTTGCTGAGAGTTTTTATCATAAATGGGTGATTAATTTTATCAAATAAATTTCTGCATCTATTGATGTGATTTTTGTGATTTTTATCCTTCATTTTGTTTATGTGGTGAACCACATTTATTGCCTTATGAATGTTGTACCAACTTTGCATTCCTGGAATAAATCCCACTTGATCATGGTATATGAATTAGCTTTCTGATGTATTTCTGTATTCAGTTTGCTAATATCTTTTAAGGATATTACATCTATGTACATGAGGGATATTGGCCTGTTGTGTCTTGATCTGGTTTTGGAATTAGATAATGCTGACCTCATATAAGGGGATTGGGAGCTTTCCCTCCTCTTGAATTTTTGAACTAGTATGGGAAAGGGAGGTGTTAGTTCTTCTCTGAATGCTTGGTAAAATTGACCTGTGAAGATATCAGGTCCAGGGATTTTGTACCCAATGCAATCTATAGATTCAATGTAATTCTGATCAAGATACAAATGACATGTTTTACTGTACTAAAAAAAGTTTCAAAAAGTTATATGGAACCACAGAAAGTCTCGCATAGCAACAGTGATCCCGAGAAAGAATAACAAAGTTGGAGGAATCACAACGTCTAATATCAAACTACACTATAAGGCCACAGTAAGCAAAACAGCATGGTACTGAATAAAAACAGACACATAAATTAATGGAACAGAATAAAGAATCCAGAATAAACCCACATTTTCAGAGTCAATTGTATTCTATAGACAAAGCAAACACATACAATGGGCTATAGGTAATTTATTCAACAAATGGTGTTGGGAAAATTGGACAGATACATGAGGAAAAATGGAACTAGATCACCTTCTTACACCACAGACAAGAATAAATTGAAAATGAATTAAAGACTTAAATCTTAGACCCAAAACCAAAACTGTAGAAGAAAACATAAGCATAAAATCACAGACATTGCTTGTAGCAATATGTTTTGGATACTTCTTTCCAGGCAAGAGAAACAAAAGAAGAAAGATAAACAAATGGGCCTATATTAAACTAAAAAAATGCACAGCAAAGGAAAACATCAAAAAATAAATAAGACAATCACAGAATGGGAGAACATACTCACCAATACATCTAATAAGGGGTATATATCCAAAATGTATAAAGATCTTACAATACTCAACACCAAACAAACAACCCGATTAAAAAATGGGCAAAGAACCTGAAAAGACACTTCTCCAAATAGAACATCCAGATAGCTAATAGACATATGAAAACCTGTTCAATGTCACTACTTATCAGAGAAATGCAAATTAAAACTATAATGAGATATAATCTCACACCTCTCAGAATAGATCATCAATGATGCAACAAACAAGTGTTGGTGACGATGTGGAGAAAAGGGAATCCTTTTGCACTATTTGTGGGAATGCAGACTGATGCAGCCACTGTGGAAAGAAGTGTGGGGATACTTCAAAAAAATTAAAGATAGATGTGCCTTTTGACCCAGCAATCCCATTTCTGGGAATATATCTGAAGGAATACAAAACACTGATTCAAAAGAATATAAGCACCCCTATGTTCATTGCAACATTATTAACAATTACTAAGATATGGAATCAGCCCAAGCATCCATCACTGCATGCATGGATAAAACAACTATGGGATTTTTAGGAAGATGGCGGCAAAGTACGTGGGAGCTGAGCCCACTTACTTGTGCACCCAACTATGACACTTAGCCATTCTTCCAAATAACAAAATGAGCTGTCAATAGAATCTTAGCTGATATGAAGTATGGAAGCCAACGTTTGCAGAGGATGCTTCAAAATGGGCAGTAAGGAGGTTTTATAAGTGGATAGGTAGAGTCCCCTGGCATGGTGGCAGAAACCACAGCTGCCACAGGGACATCTGAGGAGAACCTGGTCAGGAATAGCAGCCTAGTGTCTCCCTTTCCTCCCAGGGTGGGGAAACCACAGAACTGCACCAGGACTGACTTGAAATCACAAAGTCATTGGGGAGAAACAGGCTGCACACATACACACAGTTTAGCAGTGCACCATAGCAGGGGCGGTGGTTGCTGGTGGGGAGATTGCCAGATTGTGGAGGGGACTGTGGCTGTTCCTGAATCTGGAAGAAAGGGACGGTCATGACTGGCCATGACTGAGATAAACTCTTGACTTGTCATAGAGTTGGAGTGTGTGGAAAACCAGGCAGTGGGTCAGAGCCAGGGATGCCTAAAGAGACTTATCAAAAGGGGAACTGAGGCACGCTGGGCGGGGACCATGCATGTGTGTTGCAACCTAACCAACAAGGAGGGAGTTGTGGGCACTGTTTGCTCCCATTCAGTGCACCTGTCAGATTGATCAATGGGCTGCAAAGCAAGGTGCTTTCTTGGCCCCAGCCCAGGGCAATGGCTCAGACTGGAGAGTGTGAGCTGCAGAGTGCTGTGACTGCAGTGGGCTGGAAACAGTGCACTTGTGATTATTGTAGGCCAGACTGAGCTCTCTTCCTTGGCAGAACCACTGAAAAGGGAAAAGTGAGCCCAGACCCCTCCTCCCACAGTAGCAGGGGTTGGGGGTTGGGAGGGGAGGGCGGAGATCTGCAAAACTAGTGAGCAAGCTTAACAACCAGCAGAATTTTTTCTGCAAGAGCAAGACAGTAAGATTAATGACTAAAAGGACCCATTTTGAACTCCTCCCAGGGAGACAAAATGTCCTGGGTCCAAGGGTTCTATTTCACTGGGGCCATCAAAACAGGAAGGTAAGAAAGGGTACAACAAGGGGGTTGAGAGTGCCACCTCAACTTGGCTCACACACACAGCTGCAGACTACATCAAGCACTAGAGATCTGACATTCTTACACAGATTGCCCCCTGCCTCCAATGAAATGAACAACTATTTAAGCAGAAACTATACATTACAGGACATAAACTGGAACAGACTAAAATGGGGGGTGTAGGGGTAGGGGAAATGTACCCACAATTTTCCCAGAAGACCAAAAAGTGTCTCTCAGTGGAAACACAGAGATGTCACTTTCTCCATCACAACAGAACCTCCCTCTAAAGGGAGGGCAAGGAGATACAGGCAATGTTACCAGAAGTTAGACAATCTGCCTGGGACCTTGAGTTGAGAAAAAAATGAGAAAGAAGGAAAGAAAGATGGATCCAGAAAGAAGTCGGAAGGTGAACACCAACAGCTGAGACAAATTTCACCTTGATCATCATCAGAACCTGCATGATTTTTAAAAATTTTATTTCTGCCCTGGCTGGTGTAGCTCAGTGGATTGAGCACAGGCCTATGAAGCAAAAGGTTGCCAGTTCGATTCCCAGTCAGGTTACATGCCTGGGTTGCAGGCCAGGTCCCCAGTAGGGGACACATGAGAGGCAACCACACATTGATGTTTCTCTCCCACTCTTTCTCCTTCCCATCCCCTCTCTAAAAATAAATAAATAAAATATTTTAAAACATTATTATTTTTTTTTATCTTTTGTGTTTTGAGGGTTTTTTTTCTTCCTTTCATATAGATGGCATTATCATTTTTCTTCTTTCACTTCATCCATATTAAAAATAACTCACTACTCTTGGTCTTTTATTTTTATTCCTTTTATTCAGATTACATATTTTTATATTATTGTTATTCCAAATCACACACAGCACTCTTCCCTGGTCTTAATCCATTTTGCCATCTTCCTGACCTTTGCTACTGTTTTAAACTTTATTTTCTTTCACACTAAATCATTTTCCTATCCCTTACTCTCACTACTTCTTCTCCAGCTAAACTTGCATAAGCTCTCTTCTTTCTTAAGTCAGCTTACATTCCCCCTGACCCTAATGATAGTCTTATTTCCTTCCCACCTTTATGAATTGTGACTAATTGGGTGAAATACCATGATTATTGTTGTACTTCTCCAAAGGAATTCCTATTTGTTCACTATTTGTTCACATTTTAAATCCCATAAATACTCTCCTTCTGTCTCTATTATGGCTTCTCCCTACCCTTGCTCAGTTGAATGAGGAACTTTATTTTAATTTTTATCATCTCTCAGCCTGGACTTTACCCCTTATTCTTATTAGTTTGCTTTCCCCATTCTCTCAAAATCATTTTTCTTCATCATATAAATCTCATATTAACTTTTCTCTTTTGTACAATATTCTTATTCCCTTTCCACTTCTATTAAATTTAATTTAGTTGTGGTTGCTATTGACCTTCCTGTGGTTTGTCTGCAATTTTGCTACCATTGGTCCAATATCTTTTTAATTTTACTTTGAACTTCATAGTGTACGCTTCACCTTTCTTACCCCACTTTTTGCCATTGCCCTCCCATATTTTACTTACATTTTAAATTTTGTTGTTTCCCTTTCTTCACCATGGTTCTATCTCTGCTCTTATTAATTCTCCTCCTTCTACCCACTCAAAAACATTTTTCCTTTTTTTTAGTCATCTCATATTCCCTTTCTCTTATAATATTCTTAATCTCTCTTCAACTTTATTAAACTTTGCTCAATTGTAGTTGATATTGCTGATGTGTTGGGGGTGGGTTTTTTTTTTGCTAGTGTATGTTAGGATGTCTGGTAATGCTGCTTGGTTTACCAACACCTGTGCAATAGCATACAAGACCATGTGAGAGTTGTTACTACAAGGAAGCACACTGGAGAGGAGAACACACTAACAAAGAACCCATCAACAAGCAAAGTCCAAGTACAACAAGAGAGCCCAAACAAATGCAAGAAAGGGCAACCCTTGAGCATCCAGGCAAGGAGATCAAAGACAGCGTACCACTAAGTCCCACAGAACTCCTACCAAAGAAGTTTACCCCACAAAGAGGACAGGCAGGCACAGAAGAGTATCTGGAAATGCAGACACAAACAAAAAGAGTGATATAAAATGGAGAGACAAAGAAAGAGCCCCCAATCAAAAGGAATGGAAAAATCCCCAGAAAAAGAGCTAAATGAAACAGAGGTAAGCAATGTATCAGACACACAATTTAAAAAAAAAATGATTGTAAGGATGTTCGAGGAACTCAATGACAACTACGAAGAACTATGTGGGAACTACAACAGCATGAAAAAGGAAATACAAACTATAAACAAGAACCAGAAAGAAATGAAGAATACAATACTTAAAATAAAAAATACAATATAAGGAATTACATGCTTCCTGGATAAAGCAGAGCAGCAAATTACCAAGTTGGAAGACAAGGTAGAAATAAATGTTCAGGAAAAGTACCAAAATGAAAAAGCATTTAAAAATAATGAGATAGTTTAAGGTCACTTAAGGGTTACATGAAATTAAAAACATTCCCATCATAGGAATACAAGAATGAGATGGGAAGGAACAAAGGATAGAAAACTTGTTTGAAAAAATAATGACCGAAAACTTCTCTAACTTGGAGAGGAGAAAATCCATGCAAGTTGAGGAAGCACAGAGGGTCCCAATAAAGAGGAACCCAAAGAAGCCTACTCCAAGACACACAATAATCAAAATGCCAAATTTTAAAGACAAGGAGAGAATCTTAAAGGCAGTAAGGGAGAAACAGATAGTAATGTAAAAAGGAGCTCTGATAAAGCTAGCAGCTGATTTCTTAACAGAAACACTACAAGCCAGAAGGGAATGGCAAGAAATATTCCAAGTAATGAAAAGCCAAGGCCTGCTACCAAGACTACTCTACCCAGCAAGGTTGTCATCTAAAGTGGAAGGTGAAATAAGGAGTTCCCCAGACAAAAGATGGCTAAAAGAGTATATCTCCATGAAACCAGCACAGCAAGATATTTTAAAGGAACTGCTTTAAGAAGATGAAGGAAAGGAGTGAGAGAGAGGGGGACACAGGTACAAAGGTGAAAAATGAATAAATACCTATCAATAAAGACTTAAATGTAGGTGTATTAAATGCTCTAATCAAAAGACAGTATAGGTAAATTGATTAAAAACCATGATCTGCATATATGCTGTCCACCAAAGACACACCTCAGAATAAAAGACAAACACAGACTGAAAGTGACAGTTCAAAAAAATATTCCAAGGAAATGAAGAGGAAAAACAACTCAGGGTAGCAGGACTTATAAAAGGCAAAATATTTTTCAAAATAAAGGACATAAAAAGAGACAAAGAAAGTAACTTCATAATCTGTAAGGGATGAATCCATCAGGAAGCTATAAACATTCCAAACATATATGTACCCAACATAGGAGCACCCAAATATATAAGGAAAATCTTGGAGGACTTCGAGAAAAACATAGAAAGCAATACAAATATTGAAGTGAGTTTTAAAACTCCACTGTCAACAATGGACAGATATTCCAAACAAAGAATCAAAGGACAGTGTGGCATTGGGTGATATGCTAGATCAAATGGACTTAACTGATATACAGAGAACCTTTCATCCCAAAGGAATAAAATACACATTGTTTTCAAATGCACATGAAACATTTTCAAAGATAGACCACATGATACCACAAAACAAGCCTGAACAAATTCAAGAAAATTGAAATCATATCAAACATTTCCTCACACCACAATGACTTGAAACTAGAAACCCACTTCAAGGAAAAGTTCAAAACAATCAAATATATGGAGACTGAATAACATGTTATTAAACAATGAATGGGTAAGCAATGAAATCAAGGAAGAAATAAAAAAAAAGTTTCAGGAAACAAATGAAAATGAACACCCAACAACCCCAAACCAATGGGACACAGAGAAGGAGGTGCTGAGAGGGAAGTTTATATGCAAAACAGGCCTAACTAAAAAGACAGAAAAAATTTCAAATAAACAAACTAACTCTTCATCTACAAAAACTAGAGGAACAACAGCAAACAAAGGCCAGAGTGAGCAGAAGGAAGGAAATAATCATGATCAGAGCAGAAATAAATGATATATAGTCTAAAAGAACAAGTCAAAGATCAATAAATCTAGGAGTGGGTTATTTAAAAAAATAAAATCAAAAAGTATTTCACCAGACTCATCATGATAAAAAGAAATACACAAATAAATAAGAAAGGAAAGAGAATAAATGACGACAGATACCACAGAAATACAAAGGGTTGTAAGAAATTACTACAAACAACTATATGTCAAAAAAATTGGAAATCTGGATGAAATGGACAAATTTCTAGAAATATAATCCTCCGAAATTGAGTCAAGAAGTTGCAGAAAACCTGAATAAACAGATGTCAGTTAGTGAATTTGAAGCAGTAAGGAAAGAAAAGGAACAACAACAACAGAAAAATCACCAAGCTGGACAGATACACAGGGAAATTTTACCAAACATTTAGGGAAGAGTTAATCCCCAATTCTTCTAACTATTTCAAAAAATCCAAGTAGGAGAAAGACTCATAAACTCTTTTTATGAGATGTGTATTATCCTAACTCCAAAACGTGATAAAGACGCAACAAAGAAAGAAAACTTCTGGTTAATATCGCTGATGAATGTACACACTAAAATCCTCAAAGAAATGTTGGCTAACTGGATCTAGCAATACAATAAAAAGATCATACACCATAATCAAGTGGGATTCATTGAAGGGATGCATGGGTGGTCCAATATATGCAAATCAGTAAATGTAATAGAAAAATAAACAATATGGAAGACAAAAATCACATGATTACATGAATAGATGCTGAAAAACCATTTGCTAAAACACAGCACATTCCCCATTTATGATAAAAACAGTCAGCAAAGTGGGGATTTAGGGAGTATTCCTCAACATAATAAAGATCGCATATGAGAAACCTACAACCAACATCATATTCAATGGACAAACACTAACAGCTGTTTCTATAAAAGTAGGCACAAGATAAGGTTGTCTGCTTTCACTTTTATTCAACATAGTATTGGAACTTCTAGCTATAGAGGTCAGAAAAGAAAAAGAAATAAAAGGTATCCACATTGGAAAGGAGGATATAAAGTTGTCACTCTTTGCAGATGACACCATAGTGTATATAGAAAATGCTATAGGCTCCAAAAAAAAACTACTCAAACTAATAATGAATTTGGCAAATCTGTGGGATGCAAGGTGAACACTCAGAAGTCAAAGGCATTTTTGTACATCAACAATTAATTAACAGAAACAGAAATTAGAGGAAAAATGCCATTTACTTTATAAAAGAAAAATACAGTACCTAGGAAAACCTAACCAAGGAGTTAAAAGACCTGTACTCAGAAAACTACAGAACACTGAAAAAAGAAATTAAGGAAGACACAAATAAGTGAAAACATATACTATGTTCATATATCAGAAGAATTAACATAATTAAAATGTCCATACTACCCAAAGCAATTTATAGATTCAATGCTATTAATTGCTATTAAAATACCAATGACATATTTCACAGATATAGAACAAAGATTTCAAAAATTTATATGGAACCATAAATAACCCTGAATAGCAATAGCAAGTTTAAGAAAGAAGAACAAAGTAAGAAGGATCACGATATCTGACATCAAACTATATTACAAGACCACTGTAATCACAACAGTCTGCCACTGGTATAAGAACAGACACACAGACCATCGGAACAGAATACAGAGCCCAGTAATAAACCCATGTCAATATGAGCAATGGATATTTAACAAAGGGGCCAGGAACATAAAATGGAGTAAAATGACCTTTTTAATAAATGGTGTTTGGTGATCTGGATAAGTGCATTTAAAAAATGAAACTAGACTCCCAAGTTTCACCATATGCCAAAGTAGACTTAAGATGGATAAAATACTTAAATATATGTTGTAACTCCATAAAAGTCCTAGAGGAGAACATAAGCAAGGAAATTTCAGATATCCCACAAAGCAATATTTTCACTGATACATCCTTCGAAGCAAGAAATATAAATTGAAGAATTAACAAACTGGCCTACATCAAAGTATAAAACTTCTGCATGGCTAAAGAAAATATATCAAGAAAATGAAAAGGAACCAACTGTATGGGAAAACATATTTGCCAGTGATACCTCAGACAAGGGTTTGATCTCCAAAATATATAACTCACATGACTCCACACCAAGAAGACAAACAATGCAATTAAAAAATAGGCAAAGAACCTGAACAGACACTTATCTAAGGAGGACATACATAGGGCTCATAGTCACATGAAAAAATGCTCACTGTCACAAGCTATTAAATGATGCAAATTGAAACCACAATGAGATATTACTTCACACCAGTGAGAATGGCTATCATCAACAAATTAACAAACAAGTGTTGAAGAATTTGTGGAGAAAAGGGGACCATGGTACACTGTGGTGGGAATGTAGACTGATGAAGGCACTGTTGAAAACAGTATGGAATTTCTTTAAAAAAAAAATGGAACTGCCTTTTGATGGTACAATTCCTGCAAAGCTACTGCTGGGATTGTACCCTAAGAATACCGAATCACCAATTCAAAAGAACCTATGCACCACTATGTTCATAGCAGTGTTATTTACAATATTCAAATGCTGAATACAGCTTAAGTATACATCAGTAAATTAGTGGTACATTTATACAATGGACTACTATGCAGCAGAAAGAAAGAAGGAACTCTTATCCTTCTCTACAGCATGGATGGAACTGGAGAGCATTATGCTAAGTGAAATAAGCCAGGTGGTGAAAATTATCTCACCTATAATTGGAACCTAATCAACAAAACAAACACATTAGCAAAATAGAACCAGGGATATGGAAATAAAGAACAAACCGACAGTGATCAGAGGGGAGGAGTGAGGGAGATTACAGGGGAAATTAAGAAGATACAATAAATAAGAGTGTATACCATGTTCACAAATAGAAAGAATTAACATTATTGAAATGTCCATATTTTACTACAACCTACAGATTTACTCAAGATATTAATGGTGTGTTTCACTAAACTAAATCAAATATTTTTTTGTGGAACCAAAATAGACCCTGAAAAACAATGGCAGTCTTCAGAAAGAAGAACAATGAGATACTACCTTGCATCTGTCAGAATGGCTATCATCAATAAATCCACAAACAAGAATTTTGGCAAGGATGTGGAGAAAATGACACCCTCATGCACTGTTGGTAAGAATGCATATTGGTGCATCCAGTGTGAAAAACAGTATGGAGTGTCTTTAAAATATTAAGAAAGTATATGCCTTAATTCCCAGTGATTCTGCTTCTGAAAATATATCCAAAAAGCCCAAAGTAAAACTTTGAAAGAATACATGCATCCCTATGTTCATTGTAGCATTATTCATGACAGTCAAGCTATGGAATAAACCCAAGTGCTCATAAATAAATGATTGATTAAAGATATAGTGGTACATATATGCAATGGACTATTACTCTACCATAAAAAAGAATGAAATCTTAACCATTTCAGAATAGCATGGATGGACCTAGAGTGTATTATGCTCAGTGAAGTAAATCAGTTAGAAAAAGACAAATACCATATGATTTCACTTGTAAGTGGGTGAAGAGGTGATCGTACTAAGGAGAGCAAATTGGTAATTACAAAATAGTCACAAGGAATTAACAAAGCGTCAGAAATATAATTAATAATATTGGGATAACTATGTTTGGTGCCAATTGGGATACTGGAAATATCAAGGGAAATACTCTGTAAAGTGTATCCTTGTCTAACGACTACTCTATACACTTAAAACCAATACCTAGTATAAATAACTAATTTGTAAAATAACTAAAAGTGTACATATAATGAGTTTCAAGCTACATATTTGATAATAAAGGCAAATTGTTAATTCAAATAGTCTTCTGGATAATCAAATATTTTGGAATATTTGTCTGAGTTATTTATATTTAAAATTTTTTCTTCTATATTTTCTTGTCCTCACTCACCATCTCCCCACCTTTCACAGCATTTTTAATTTGTTTTGTTTTAAGCTTTTTATATGTATGAGCTTTAAAAAAGGGAATATTGCCTTCATTGAACTACTTTATACTTACAATTTTCTTTTGTTTTTCATCTATCTTCTGAAGCTTCCCCTTCAGCAACCATCAGGTCATTCTCTGTATCTATGGGTCTATTTCTGTTTTCTTTAGTTTATTAATTTTTAAGCTAAAATCACAAGGTATTTGCCTTTCTCTGTCTGACTTACTTCACTTACATACATTCATGAATCCAACAGCACCCATTTTTAAGACTGCATATTTGCATGGTCTGAAGTTTACCATCTGATTTGGTCAGGTGATCAGACAGTATTGTACTATATTGGAATGGTTTGATGACTCAAAGAACCAAACTTGTTGATATGAGCCTTTTCTAATAGTTCATTACAATAAATTAAGAAACATACAAGAAAAACCCAGTGAAACATATCATTGCATTTAAGATAATAATATCATTTAAAGTGTTTATTTCTCCATACCCTCAATACCCAAGGTACCACTGCTTTGCTGTGATAGATTATGTGTGGGTCATGCAGATATCCATATTTCTCTGTGGCATCTGTGATTAGGAAACGCTCAGTTTGTGGCTTATCTCTAGAAAGTAAATTGGACTTGATGTTGTTGATGTATGTATTAACTTTGTTCCTTGTTTCACTTTATATTTTACAGTGATATTTGCCTTTAGCTCTATCTCTTCACTTCATAATTTTATTATACTTATTTTTGTAACCATCTTAAATCTTTTTTGAAAAAAGTGGAAGTGTATTATAAAGAAAACTATAAGTAAATACTAATGAAATACTCTCTATTTTTAAAAAGTTTTACAATAGAAGTAAAATGAAATCTAAAACAGAATTTCAAGAAAGGCTCACAACTCTTAGGGCTTTGTGTTGGATTACAATTGCAAGTAACATATTTTTTTAAAGTGCATATTAAAGAAAAAGAGAAAGCACAAAGTTTCAGGAAAGTAAATGCATTAGGGACTAGCGGAGAGACAAATCAGAATGCTGTTTTGGTGCCTGGCAGTCTGCTTGAACCATAACACTTTTCCGCCTAAAAACAGTAAATAAGTAAATAAACAAAGACTGATTGATATGAAATATAAAAGCTCAGCTAGTAGGAAACTGAACCTCAACCCTAAAGTCAGGCCACATAGTCTCTGAATTTCTTCTATGCTCACAGTGATTCCACCATACCAAAATAATGGAAATGTTGTAGTCTACCTATAAAATCTATAATTATTTTAACACACTAAATAGTATTCCCTATTTTTGTGAATGATTACAATTAATAAGAAATTATTCCATGCCCACACATAAAACTTGTTTTATTTATAAAACCTGGCACAGAATACTGGTTTAGTAAACCAAAATTACAAGAGGAAATAATGATTGTCTTTTTTCCCTTGCAAAGATTTAGGTGGCTCAACCTATTGGAGTACATAAGTTCAAAATAATCAAGCAACTGTATACAAAATAGATTTAAATGACACCAGTATTACAGTTGAATACTAAAATACGTACAGATTTTTTATCTAGGTTGACTCAAGCATAAATCAATATTGGAAAAAACTATAAGGAAAATATATATACCAATAATGCTGTTCTCTGCATAACAACAAAAATAATCAAAATAACAAAGAGAATATTAAGATAAATAATAAGAGAGACATAATATTTGTACTACCTTATTGGACAAAAAACAGGAGAGACATAATAAAATGGCAAACATTCCAAAGCTGATACTTAAAGTCCAAAGTGAATGTTTCCAAATTAAATATCTCAGAAATTTGGGAATTCTAGTTTTCTAATCTGTTTGTGGAAAACAGGACCAGTAAAATGGCATTGGTTTAGTCAAGATAGCATAAAGTATATAAAACAAAATGGCATCATTCATGTCAACTAAGATGGCTGCCAGCAGCCATTCCACTTTGTTTCAAGATGGAAATTATCTAAATCACACTAGACACTGGCAAGGAGACAGTCCTACGATATCTACACACATGACCAGGACAGACTTGTCTGCAGAGCAGGATCACCCATAGACAAACTCTTGGGGAAATTCCCCACTTGCCATCAGCGATACCAAGACACTTATCAAGAGACCCAGAAGGGTGGAGTACACCACTTTCAGGGATTTAACTGAACAGGATTCAGACTACTGCTGAGACAGCTGGGCTCCACACTCCAGTGTGCTGCTCCACACCATTCTGGTCACCTTTGGCAGCGGCCACTCGAGACTCTGCCCTGCTCGACTGAGGACTTCATCTGCCCTACTGCCCACCTGGCTTTGGAGATTCTTACTTGCAAGACACTTGATGGCTCCCTTACTCACTTTGTTGTGTCACAGACAGATGTGCAGACTGACACTCTGGGACTCGGATTCATTATCCCCCAATTCTCTCGTGTGATGTTATTACTGATTGTTTCTGAGTGATTAACAATTTTGTTAGGTTAGTATAAACTTATTAAATCTGCAGTAATAAAAGCTGAGTGAATGTGCATTAATAAAATCCAAATGAACAGCACAGTCATCTGTGTTGGCTCCCTGTTATCTCTTGGTGGCAGTGTAGGACTGGCGGTTGTACAGGAGGCTCGGCACTTTCAGTTCATAAGACCCAGATCAGAGAACTCAAGCAGGGACTGAAGGCTGGCTTATAGGAAAGACTATATTGCAAACATACACTCTCAACACTGCTAAACAAATAAATTTTAAAAACAACTTGTTCTTGTTGGAGCTCATTAAAGTAAAAAAAAAATGAGACCAAATAAATATTCAGATGCACATGAAACATCCTACCCATTGTACAGAAAGGTGCTAAATGTTAGTGGACATGTAAAGAGTGAACAATTTCAAGTTTCGTGTGATTTTTTATTCTCAGTGGAGTGACTCAGAAAAACCAATTACTGTGTTTGGGGAGAGAAAACTAGTCCTTGCACAAGGACATCCAGAGTCACTGCAGTTATGTTCCTCCTAGTCAAATACACTATCTGAAATTTTATTTGGCATATAAAGGGAACATCTGCAATAAGAATATTTCCACAATAACATTTTTTTCTAAAATTCAATGTAAAATTTTTTAAGTTTTCCAATAACTGACAAAAATGTAAACTGGTATACTTTTCTTTAATCCTCATCTGAAGACATTTTTTAATTACTTTCAGAGAGAGAGGGAGAAAGAGTCAAAGAAAAATGTTGATTGGTTGCCTTCTGATAAGCACTTCTACTGGAGATTGAAACTGCAACCTGGATATGTATCCTGATCAGTAATTGAACCTACAAGCTTCCAGTCTATAGGATCATGTTCCAACCATCTGAGAAACACTGCCTAGGCCTTTAAAATGTGACTTAAAGTCACAGATGGAAAGCTAAACATTTTATGAGTCTGTTTTTTTTTATTTTATTTTAAATTTATTTTTTAATTTTTTTAAACATTTTTACTGTTGTTCAAGTACAGTTTTCTGTCTTTTACCCCCACCCCTCCCCACCACCCCAGCCTTTCTTACCTCCCTCCCCTGTCAAATGTATTTATAAAATAAGATAAATAAATAAATTGCGTCTAGTAGTTTGTTGAAGTGGACAGAAAATCTCAGAAAAACTAATATAATAATGTTGTAGAACAGATTAGACCAATTAGCTTTCCTTCATTTAAAAGAGAGATCAGAGCACAATTTACAATAGCCAAGTGTTAGAAGCAGCTTAGGTGTGCATCAGTAAATGAATGAATAAAAAAAACTATGGTACATATACACAATGGAATTCTATGCAGTAGAAAGAAAGAAGGAGCACCTACTCTTTGCCATAGCATGGATGGAACTGGAAAGCATTATGATAAGCAAAATAAACCAGATGGTGAAAGACAAATACCATATAATCTCACCTTTAACAGGAACCTAAACAACAAAACAAACAAACAAGCAAAATATAACCAAATACACTGAAATAGAGAACAGGCTGACAGTGACCAGAGGGGAGAGAGGAGGGAATTTCAGAGGGAAAGGTGAAGGGATTACACGAAAAATTGTAAAAGACACATGGACAAAAACTGGAGGGGGGAGTAAATGGGAGGGAGGTGAGGAGGACTGGGGGGATGGACTGGGATGAGAGTAAAAGACAGAAAACTGTGCATGAACAACAGTTAAAATTAAATTAATTAATTAATTAATTAACATTAAAAAATAAATAGAGAGATCAGCAATGTATGAGGGACTGTGTCTTAATATGGAATATGACATATAAGATTTACTTGCATTTTTTCATGCTATTTTGAAGACTGAAATTCAGCACTGTTTGAGACAAACATGATTAGAGCAGGGACTTCCTGGCTGGGCTTTTTAGACAAGTATGTGGTCAAAGTAGAGTCAAAAGAGGTCATTTTCTCCCCACTTCAAGTTTATTCTTTTAGACAAATGACATGGGTTACTTCCTTCAACTCAGGCATTAGAAAATGGATATTATGTTGTATTAACAAGATCTTGTGTGATCTTAAAGAAAACGAGTGCAATTCAGTCTCACCACTGACTGTAACTTTGAGCCAGTTACTTATTCTCACAAAATCTCTTATAAGTAAAATGG
This sequence comes from Carollia perspicillata, assembly GCA_004027735.1. Classification (NCBI taxonomy): domain Eukaryota; kingdom Metazoa; phylum Chordata; class Mammalia; order Chiroptera; family Phyllostomidae; genus Carollia; species Carollia perspicillata. Next base: position 16,781 of record PVKM010006145.1, on the reverse strand, counting down.
GAAAAATAATGTAATAATTTGTAAAAAAAAATGGCAGACTGCCTGAACAATATGAAGCATTTATTATAAGGCAAAGAGAAAAACAAACAAAAATTAAAAATTAGTGGTAATAAAAACATAATATAAATATTGTAATAAAATATTTCAAATTTTAGATGAAAGTTAAAAAATCACAAAAATTTAAGCACCTCAACTGGAAATGGAGAGGTAAAATAAGATGAACCAGTAGTAAATAACATTACAAAGAAAAAAGAAAAGCCACATAAGAACCTAATAAACTATAAGCAAGAGGCAAATTCTACCAAATTTGGAAGAAACTTATCCTTCCATCTTGTATACTGTGCCATGAAATAAAACAATGACAGAAACACTCTTACCCTAATACCTCAATCAGAAAAGTACCATATAAAAGGGAAAAGATAGACCAAAATTCTAAATATTAGCAAGCTGAGGCTTATAGGCATAAGAATAATATATTATCTATTATGATTAATTAGAGTTTAATCACAACATGCAAGGGAAATTTAACAAAAGAAAAGCTATAATTTAGCTCAGTAGAAAATTGGGCAGTGGGGGACTCTTCTTAACTGTAGAAAAATTACATTTCATAGGGATCATCATCTTCTTGTGTTTTAAAATCTCTTAAAAACTAGTAATAGTTTATTAAATCTTATCAACTATCTTCCAAAAATATTAGAACTCCTTTAAAATCAAGAACAAAACAAAGGTGCCTTCTATGAAGTGCTTCTTTCAATACGGTAGTAGAAGTTCTTGTCAGCTGAGAAAAAAGAAAAAATAATAACAGGTAGAAGATTTGAAAAAGAAGAAATAAAACTGGTGATTTGCAGGTGATACAATTTTTGACATAAGAAATCTATTTTTGTATAATAATTTAACAACATAGGGAATAAATATTCTAAAAACATAAATATTCAGAAATTTGTATATTCTTCTTAAAGAAATTATAAAACTTTATTCAAAGAGGTTAAGAATGTATAGAGCAGAATAAAGTGTCTTCTATAGGAAGACTCAATATCTCTCAGGGTTCCCCCATACCAATTTATGGAGTCAGTGTTATCCCATGAAAATCCTGAATGATTTCATGTAAACTGCCAAGGTGTTTATAAATTCATATGGAAAAACAACAGCATAAGAATATTCAAGACAATTCTTGGAAACAGTATATAATTGAGAAAGCATGAACGACTCAATAACAATGCTAGATTGTTGGTTAGACATATAGAATGAAATGAAATTCATGCTATTCACAAAAATATATATCCCCCATAGAATGAAGATGTAAATGAAAAAGGCACAATTTTAAAATTTTAGTATAAAATAAAGAGAAATAATTTTGCAATTGTAAGATAGGAAATGTTTTCTTAAATAAGAAACCAAAATTTCTAACTTTAAAAGAAAAATAATTGATAAATTAAATTAAAATTAACAACATCAAAACTTTCCTAATGAAATTTTTAAAAAAGCAACACAAATTGGAAAGATGTATCAATAATAATGTATAATCAGAAATTAGGAGAATGGTTTTGTTATCTAATTATCCATGTATCTACCTATCTATCATTTACTTATTCAACAAAGTACTTGTATATCTAATATATAAGGAATTCCTTAACATCAAAACACAGTAGGCCCATAACCCAAAAGAAAAATGGAAAAAAGGAAAAACATGAATGCCCAATGACTAATATAAAACTGAAAGATGGATCAAACTGATTAGCAGTCACATAAATGCAAATTAGGAGTATTGTGAAATATACATATTTTTACCCATTGGCCTAATTTTTTAAAAAAAGAATTGACTACAAATATTAATGAGCATGTATAGAAGGCAGAACACTTACCTGTATTGGTAGAAAAGTGAAATTGATGCATTATTATGAAAAATATTCTGATATTGTCTTCTAACACTGAACATGCATACTCTATGACCTAAGGAAAGATACTATGGAAACTCTTGCATATGTGCACTAACAAATCTGAATGAAAATTATACAAATGATTTATTGTTGTTTGAAATAGCAAAAACAAACAAAAACTGCCTATCAACAATAAAATAGACAAGTAAAATGTGTGCTATTTAGTGAAATATTAAATAGCAAAAATAAATTAATTCATTTTATTGGTAATATTCTTTTATTGAGTGTGGATTCACACTGTTTTATTGTGTTCCAAAACTTATGAAGACATTCATATTCTTTTGTATTATCAACTGTCATATAATAGAAGGAGGAAAAACACAAATAATCATAATTTAAAATTCCCTGATCTATAACAGTTACTCAAAGTAACAGGGAAAAATTTTTTTCCAAATTTTTTCATTGAAATTTTTCTTGAATATAATAAAAAATTCTAACATCTTAATAATTTTACCTCTATATTTAATGTAGATATGGAAAGTGGAGACTTAGAGAATAAAAAAGCTGTACTAATTTGGAAAGAGATAGAAAAATCAAGATAAAAATCCTTACCTGGAAATGAAGAGCCAGAACAGATTTGAAGAAAGTATGTTACTGGCAGTTTAGTGGTCAAACTGAATAAAAGCTCTTTTAACTCACTCACTGGTTAACAGTGTTTCTCACTCTCTTTATTAAACACACTGACTGATATCCATAGGAGAGTGAATATGAACACATGCTCTGATATGCTAAATCAGGACCGACTGTGTTGGGTCCCAAGTGTGCCAGATATATTTCACTTGCCTTCTCATAGTCACTGCCCATTCTTCTCATTCTCTTGTCTGTCCTAATGAAGTGAGTTATACCATATACATCAATGTACATCTCTGCTTTCCTTTTGGGGCCAACTAAGAGAAGTCAGAATAAGGAGAATGGCCTTAGGGTAACTATTCTTCAGTGCTGACTAATCCTTTAGGGTTTCCCTGCACTATATTTTTGTAGTAGGCTCTTTATTAAACTCTCATTAAAACAATTTAAGTATGCCTTCTGTTGCATCTGTTTGAACTTATAAATTCCCATTGAACTTATGGATGTTGCATGATTAAATTAAGCATTAAGTAATATAGTAGAATGTGAATTCAAAAATAAAAGAGTAGACTGCTCCTTTTTGGGGAGACTGAATTAATACTTTGGAAAAGCTCAATAAAGGTTACTCCAGTGTGGCTCAGATGGTTGCGTATTATCCTGCAAAGCAAAAGGTCGCTGGTTCAATTCCTAGTCAGGACATATGGCCAGGTTGTGGGTTCCGTCCCTGGTTAGGGTGCATTTGAAAAGCAACCTATCCATGTTTCTCTCATTGTCTTTATCCCTCTGTTCCCCTTCTCTAAAAATAAATAAAATCTTTAAAAAGATCTTATTGTTAAATTAGGTATATATGTAATAAAGACCTTAAGGGATTTTATCCTCAGATTGATTTTCAAGTTCTCTAGGTTCTAAAGGAAAAATGTAATGATACCTAACCTAAAAAATAATATAATGAATTATGGGTGTGACTTACACAGAAAGACCAAATGGAATCAAAACTGCAAACCAGTTTTTCAAAGAAAAGACCATAAACTTAGTAACTTAATAATTATGGCTAAGAAAGTATGATAGAAAAATGACACATTCATATCTTTAACATCTTAAATTATATGACTATGCCTATGAACAGGCATTAGATAAATTTTAACATATATTTCTAGTAAAAATACTAAGAAGTATAATTTAATATTTTTATTTGAAAAAATATGTATAAAGTAATAAATACAGACTGAAAAAAAGTATTTATAGCATTTTTATCTTTAGTATTTAAATAGATTATAGAAATTTAAAACATTAAAATCCAAAATATGTGAAGCAAAGTAGTATTGCCAGAAGACAGCATAAAATGTTTATTCTTGCTAGCAAAAACATGATATTTAAATATCAATAATAATTGAGCTCTGTTTACTCAAGTAACAAGTATTTAGTAAATTACAATGCTAATTGCTAGCAAATCTGCAAGGAGACAGGCATTCTAATATACTACTAGTATGAGTAATCATTTTGGATATGTATTCAACACTTCTACATCTTCAAGGTTACAGTATCCTATGCCCTTATTTTGTTTTGAAATTCCTTTCCTCTTCATCTTGTAACAATTCCTCCATATCCTTCAAGACTCAACTCAAATGTGACTTCTTCCAGAAACTTCACATCCTTGGGATTACTTTAAAATACTTCTTTTTATGCTCACAAAGCAACTCATGCAAACTCCTTTTAATGTGCAACATAACTTACTATAAACATAGTTGCTTGTCTGTCTTTCTTTCCATAGGGTCTCATAGTCTAGTAATTCTACTGAACTATAAGCAAAATGCAGAAGGTGAAGAGAATGGTTTATATTCTTAGCATATTGCATAAAGCCTAGGCCATAGTTAATGCCTAATAAGTACATACATACATGTGAATTTAAATAAATCAGTGAATAAATAAGTGAATGAATATGTGAATATGAAGTATCAGAAGCAATGTCAAGGATTACTCCAAAACTATATGTTCTTCTTGAAGATAAAGTCTCTTGAGAGGACCACTTCATGTGGGACCATTCCTGTCCTGATGGATATGGACTGGTCTGGTTCACATGGATAAACAGGTGCACCCCCTTCTGCCAGAAACCCTTTCTATCTGATTGAAAAATCAGTTGTGTATCCTTAAGGCATACCAAGAGCAAATGGCTTGATAAAGAGCAGAGCTTAGGAGAAAAGGATGAAGGATGAACTCAATAAATCTTGAGAATAGTTATCAAGGGTCATGGCTAGAATTCTACCACAGTGTCATTAATGTTTTGGATATTTCAAGTCATTTAGTTAAAATGGTTTTCTTGATGATGACAAAGAAATTAAGCTTTAATTAAAAGAAATGAAGAATTGGTGCTGCAAAAGGCATATAAAATTCCCCTTCTAAAAAGGTGCTTTTATTATGGTGCACAGCCTTAGGGAGACAAGAGAATGTGGAAGAGTCAGAAGAAACATTTCCCAATGTCTGGAGATTAAAAAAGAATAAAAGAGAATACACATGAAGAAAAATGTTACTTGCCAATTTTACTTAATACTGATCCTTATGTCCTCTTTTTCCTTAGCTCTTTTGGCCCTAAGTAGAGTAAATCAAAAGATTTCTTAGAAAAATATTAGAATTACTTATTTACTTCTAGTCCAAGAATTTCAAGACAATTTGAACTACAAAAAGTCTTGGCAGTATCATTTTCTCTCACAATTTCCTGGAAATTGCATCATAAAGTAGAAAACCACAAAATAGGGACTTCCAGACAAGATGGAGGTATAGGTAGATATGCTTTGACTCCTAAAACAACCAAAAGAAGGACAACAACAAATTTAAAAACAAAAAAATGACCAGAACTGCCATAAAATCAAACTGTATGGAAGTCCAACAACCAAGGAGTTAAAGAAGAAACATTCATCCAGACTGGTAGGAGGAATGGAGATGGGTAGCTGGGGTGGACAGTACTCAGAGCAAGGTGGTGGCTGAAGGACTAGGGTTGGGGAAGTGGCAGCTGGCAGACCAGGTGGTCCCACATTTCTGTGCTGATAAACTGGAAGGAACAACAGGAGAGTGAGACAGATGGTGCAACCCAGGTTTCCATAATGGGGAAATAAAGACTCAAAACCTCTGAATGAAAAATCTGATGGGGTTGCAGGGGCTATAGAAACTCTCACCCTCACAGGGGAGATCACTGGAGAGACCCACAGGGTCCTAGAATGTACACAAACCCACCCACCTGGGAAACAGCACTAGAAGGGCTCAATTTGCTTGTGTGTAGTGGAGGAAGTGATTGAAAGCCAGCTGAGAGCCAAACAAGCCACATTGTGGCATTGTTTCTTCTCAGATCCCTTCCCCACATATAGCACCACAAGTCAGCAAAGTGGATTGCCATGCCCTGGGGAATACCTAAGGCACTGACCCTTAACATAACAGACATACCAAAGCCAAAAAAAAAAAAAATGGTCCAAATGAAAGAACAGATCAAAGCTCCAGAAAAAATAACACTAAGCAATGAAGAGATAGACAACCTATCAGATCATAGTTCAAAACACACATAATGGAGATATCCACAGAAATGGTCGACCAAGGTCCCAAAATAGAGGAAGAAGTAACAGCTATGCAAAGTAAAAGAAAGAAAAATACACAGGACACCAACAGTGACAGGAAGGAAACCAGGACTCAAATCAACAGTTTGGAACAGAAGGAAGAAATACATGTTCAATGAGAACAGAATGAAGAAACAAAAATTCAAAAAAATTATGAGAGGCTTAGGAATCTCTGGGCCATCTTTAAATGTTCCAACATCTGAATCACAGGGGTGCCCAAAAGAGAAGAGGAAGACCAAAAAATTGAAAACTTACTTTAAAAAAATAATAAAGGAGGACTTCCCCAATCTGACAAAGGAAATAGACTTCCAGGAAGTCCAGGTAGATTGGAAAGTCTCAAAGAGGTTGTACCCAAGGAAGCACACACCACAGCACACCATAATTACATTATCCAAGATTAAAGATGAGGAGAGAAGATTAAAAGCAGTAAGAGTAAAGGACAGTTAGCTACAAAGGAGTTTCCATAAGACTATCAGCTGATTTCTGAAAAGAAATCTTACAGGCAAGAAAGGGATGGAAAGATGTATTCAAAATCACGAAAGGCAAGGACCTACATCCAAGAGTACTATATCCAGCAAAGCTGTCATTTAGAATGGAAGGGCAAATAAAGTGGTTCCTAGATAAGGTCAAGTTAAAGTTAATCATCACCAAGCCCTTCTTATATGACATTTTAAAGGGACTTATCTAATAAAAATAAGAAGATAAAAAATATGAACAGTAAAATGACCAAAAACTCAAACTATCAAAAAGTGAACCTAAAACAAAACAAAAAATGAAGTAAGCAAACAACTAGCACAGGAACAGATTCAAAGAAATAGAGATCACATGGAGAGTTACCAGCAGGGAAGTAGGGAGAATGAGGGATACGGTATAGAGCGTAAGCAACACAAATGTTAGGTACAAAACAGACAAGCAGAGGCTAAGAATAGTATGGCAAATAGAGAAGCCAAAGAACTTATATGTATGACCCATGAACATGAAATAAGGTGGGGGAATGCTGGTGGGAGGGGTGGTACAGGGCAGAGGGAAATTAAGGGAAGAAAAAATGGGACAATTGTAGTAGCATAATCATAAAATATATTTAAAAAGAAAACCACAAAATGAACTGTTTTTACTTATGTGAAGGCTATTATAATTCAAAATTGAATCTTCATTCAAGAACTTGGTATTAAACTTATGAAAAACGAGAGAAAAAGCTAAAACAATAAGAATAAAATCATCAAGTCATAAAATAGCTATTTAAATAATAAAATTAAACTTCAATAAGTACAGATTAGTAACAGGTTAAGTTAATTTAAGGGTTATGTTGGCCTCATAAAACATGTTAAGGAGTATTGTCTCTATTTTTTACTAGAAGAGTTTGAGAGGTGTAAGTATCACATCTTCTTTGAATGTTTGGTAGAATTCACTAGTGAAGTCATTTAGTCAAGAGAGGTAAAGAAGAAAATGAATGAATGGAACTATATCAAACTAAAAGCTCTTGCACGGCCAAAGAAACCACAAACAAAACAAAAAGACAACCAAACAAATGAGAGAAGATATTTTCAAATAATAGCTCTGACAAGGGGTTAGTTAATATTCAAATTGTACAAAGAACTCATACAACTCAACAATATTCATAGCACTCTATATTCTCGCTTGTTTTTACAGGTAGTAATGACTTTATATACATTTCAATATAAATATAAAATATAAAAATATAAAAAATATATAAAAAATATAAAAACCCAAACAATCCCATTAAAAATGGGAAGAGGACCTGAACATTTTTCTTCTTCTTTCAAGAAGACATGCAAATGGCCAAAAGATATATGAAAAGATGTTCATCTTCACTAGCAATTAAGAAAATATAAATCAAAACTACAATGACATCTCACCTCATACCTGTTAGAATGACTATTCTCAACAAGACAAGTAATAACAAGAGTTGGAGAGGCTGTGGAGAAAAAGGAACCCTCATTCACAGCTGGTGGGAATGTAAATTGGTATAGCCAGTATAGAAAACATTATGGAGGGTCTTCAAAATATTAAGAACAGTGTGACCATAAAACCCTGCAAACCCTCTTCTGCATATCTACCCCAAGAATTTGAAAACATTTATTCACAAAGATATATGCAGTCCTATGTTCATTACAGCATTATTTTCATGGTGGACAAGTCAAGGAAAAACCAAAGTGTTCTTTGATAGATGAATGGTAAAGAAAATGTAGTACATACTCAATGGAATACTACTCGGCCATATGAAGAGCTGATATACTACCATTTGTAACAACATAAATGGATCTTGAGAATATCATGCTAAGCAAAATAATTCAGACAGAAAAAGTCAAGAACCATATGATTTTATTCCCATGTGGGATATAAACTAGAAAGCAACAGATGAACAAATAAGACAAACTATAAAAAACTCTTAGACACAGACAACAGTATGTTGGTTACCAGAGGAAAAGGGTATTGGGGGTAGTAAAGGCAATCAAATATATAGTGATGGAATAAATCTCAACTTTGGGTGGTAGATACACAATGAAGTATCATAGAATTGTACTCTTAAAACCTGTATCATTTAATTAATCAATATTACCCCAAAAATTTAATTTAAAAAAAACGATGATAATAACCACACTATATCACTTGATTAAAACCAACTTAATGTAGAATTCGGAAAATTTTGAGTTTTCATTTCATCAAAAACCAAAAAAAGCTTTAGTTGATTTATTCTCCAGATAATATTTGGGCATTGAAAAAAAAAGGCATTCAGTATAATGAGCATTTTAGAAATGACATGAGTCCATTAACCTTAGGATTATTCCAATGAAAGGGAATACTGAACATATATCTTTTATTGTTGTGGTAGTGGTGACAAAGTGGTGGTGTTTCTTTGACAAAAAGACTCTGAAAAGCCAAGTCTGAACTGTCATTTTTCCCCTTCACTTATCTCCTATGCAGAGATAGCCTGAAATAGATCAAAAAGGGCTACCACCAAAGGTTATGGGAAGCTACTTAAAATAATATCCATATCAGGTAAATAATACTACTTGAAATAATGTTCAATTTAAGTATGTATATTCTCATTGTATATATATAAGAAGGAATACCTGATATTAATTTAAAGAAATAATCATAAAAATAAAGTTATAATGTATATTTAAGAGAAGAAATTAGAATACAAAATGGTATATACTTCACAATTGGTGTCATGAATCCATATAACTATATGGACAACAGATACTGCTATATAGTAATGTAAGCTTACTTATATTTTTCCTATTTTTCATTATGCTGTAATATTTTAAGGAGAAGAAAAAACAAACGAGTACCACCAAGTCCTAATATAGCATTATGAAAACTTCAATTTCATGTCAGCTATGTCTGCAATGTGATTATCCCATTCCTGTACCATGAAATTAAACAAATGAGGGAAATAAAAGCTGATATTATTAATCAACTGGCAATAAATAAAGGAGCAATATAGTGGAGAGGTAAAAAAATACAGAAGTCAATAAAATCATTTAAAATTTTAATGAAGTTACTTTACACTTACAATGAGCTTAACCAAATAAATACAAATATGTTTAAAAAATAATTTTCACAAATAAGGTCACTCAAAACTCCAAGTAACTATGGAGAGTATTTTTTTCCAGTAAAGTAAACGGTTTTAAAGTGCTACCAATGACATAAAACAAATCTAATTGTTGCTACTAAGAAAAACTCAAAACAGAAAAAATAATACATTTTACCATAGCCAAGTTAAGTATATTAAGATTTTAACACCTCTAAAAGGTAAAGCTCATATATTATTATACCTCTTTAAAGGTGTATTTTCTTTACCAAATCTACTAATAAAGTACTACTATTTCCATTTTTTTAATCATATAAATCAACCTGATGTTCTTCCTACTATTGGGTAAAAATTTTATGTTAAAAATGGATCTGTGGTTTAAATGATGATATAGTTAAAACTGATATAATCTTTATTATAGAAACTTTATGAAATTAAATTTGGTTACTATATGACTTACGGAAATTTGTATAATTAATTTATTTCAAATACAAGCAATTTTCAAACTAAAATTTAATGGCACTTGTTTGGATTCAGTCTAAATGCTGCATATTTAGTTTCTGTTTCATTTCAGGTGAAGGGGAAGCTGGGATTCCCATGAGGCAGTAAATGTATCCCAAAATTGTATGAGTTTAGAGTACAAACTGGTACCGAAATACATCAAGTACGATTTGATATAATTGTATAAACATGTGTACTCTTGCTGCAGAAATGTGGATGGTTAGGATAAATAATACCCTTAATGAGTGACATTGTCCAATACATACAACTGAAATTGCACACAATAGAACCATGCTGCAATTATTTCAGACAAGTGAATATTATATTTTTTCATAGTTAATGTATTTAATGTTGAAATTTCTTTGATTTTGCTTAAATTAGATTACTTTTTATTTGTCTTTATTTTTTCTCATATTGATCCCATTACTGCTTATTATGTGTAGGGATAGACACTGTGGCCTTCTTGGTGAGCTTCCAGTCTTTAAATACTACACAGCTCTGAAGAGTCACTCTCCTGTTGTGTGAAAAAAAAAAAAATTCGGGTTGCCCAAGGGCATTTTTGCATCCTCTACTGCTATAAGAAAGGCCTATATTTAAGAGCTGCCTCATAATTTGTACTACTTGCTGTAATGATGTAATGGAGAGAATTCTAGGGGTGAGGTTGAGGGCTATCTCTACTTTTCTAATATACATGTATCTAAACCATAAGTATTGGAATGTGTAGACAGAAAGATGTCATGCTACTTTCAGAGAGTACAGGGTACTCTACTCCCTGAATTACAGCAGGCTTTTAAATTCAAAGTAAAAAATAGCAATTTTATAATACACACTATGCGCACACATACATGTTAATTCTATCTAAGCCTAAAATCATTTCAACCAATTCCTATGAGCCTAATATTTTCTGAAGGATTATGGGAAAAAGTGCTCACTTTTTAGTGGAGAAAGAGATAAAACAATGATTAATTGTAATATCTATAGTAAAGGTGTGCATATATTCACAAAATAGAATCTTAAATCAAATGGATTGGAATGAAACCTGCTATCTGCACTCAGATCTAAACTGAGAAGAGGCATTACTTAGAGAGGGACCTGGAATCAACACAAGTTAATACATTTATAGATTAATTTCCACACAAATAATAATAAAACTTTTCCTAAATTATGAAAATTATTTTTATAAAAGTGATGGTTTATAACTGCAATGAACAGTTTTTAAAGTTCTATTTTCATTAGCATTATTTCAGCCTGAGGGCTTTGTATAAACAGGGTCTTATATTTGCATTCTTTTACTCCATTCAGTTCTTAGAGAAACCCTATGAATACCACATTAGTGACTCACATTTGTTACTGGGAGGATTCCATGCCATGTCCTTTATGTATTAATTTTCAGCCACTACAATACTGCTGAATTAATACTATTACCCCCTTTATAGAAATTAAGAGATTGAGGTTAAGAAATTTACCAGAGATTAAAAAGTAGTAAATGGAATAGATAGGATTTGAATGTAAGTGTCTGGCTCCAAACTCAATTAGTTCCCCAACTTTGTACTGACTAGTACTCAGACGCCAACCAGTCATTCCAGCCTCACATCTCTTCCCACTCCCTAACACAAACCTTATAGCCCAGATGTATCACACCTCTCCAATTTTTGGCATGCTGAGCAGCAGGCATCTAGTGACTTCACCAATCTTTACAGTGGTTAAAATTTTACTCATCTATCAGAACCCAGTTCACATTTTCCACCTTCCACATTACCTTTAAGATAGTTCATCATTCTGGCTCCTACAGTGTTTTGTTTATACTTCAGTCAAAGTACTTCCATGGTGAAATGTTATTATAGTATGTTACATCAATTTTAATTCTGTGGAGGGCCAAGAACTATGTCTTATTCATCTTTCTGCTACCTAACATGAATCATGATACTCAATTATACAAAATCAGTAAGGTCCACTGATTTTATATCCATTCACATGTAAGGTCATTCACATATTGGAATATTTTTCCCCTGAATGGCAGGAATGGGAGTTAGCAGACATCAGTATTCTAGTTCCAGTATTAAGACCACACTTGTGGTGTATATGGCTACACCTGTCTTGACTCAATACCATAAAACATGTCATATATCAATCTCACTTTAATTCCAACTCCACAACCTCCAAGAAATCTTGTGATTATGATTAGTTTTTAGTTTCCAGTGCTGCTCTACCTGTAGAAAAGCAATTTTTAATGACCAAGTTACTCATTTTAAGTTTCTTATACACAGAATTCATAGATTCTATATATATTAAGCAGTTTTGTCCCTAAAATACAACAAGATAAAATAATTTATTGCCACATATTGATAAGTATTTTTTTAGTTTTAAACGTTAATTTCATAAACTTGGTTAACACAAATCTATCCTCAGAAAGGTCAGTCCATTTTATGGGCTAAGGACTACATCCCAGTTCATGACATGAAATAAATGCTCTTGTTGAAGATTCCAAGATGGCTACAGAATAGGTGGAAGCTGCAACCACTTTCTCCCAGCCCCAACTGATTTACAGCTAACTTACAGAGCAATCAACTTGAACAACCAACTGAAAGCCAGGAGATATGAAATTTAATGGCCTCTATGGTTGTAATATTATAACCAAGAAGTACAGTAGAAGCTACATAGAGTCTGGTATGGCACGTTGAGATGCTGATGGGGAAAGCCCCTTCATGTAGGTGTGGCAGCAGCTGAGAAGCTGGAGAGATGCCCTGGTTGTAGAACTCCCTCCTCCAAGATGCATGAGGTCTTAACCACACCCAGAGGTCTTCAACCCAGAGCAAGAGAGATGGGCAGATGAGTCTGTGTAACATCTGGTGGTGAGAATCAGTGGAGATTTACCCTGCTTGGGATACTCCGAGCATACCCTGACAGGGTAGAACACTGTTATTACAGCGTCAATCTGAGAACTTGATGGTCCAGACTCTCGGGTCCTATGGAAGGATCTTTTGGCGCAGTGACTTTTAGAAGGCCCTTTATTTTCTGGTAAGGCTTTTGACACAGACCCAGACAGTGACTAAACTGTGTGTCTCTGGAAAGAGGACAGGTCCCACACACTACAAGTGCACACACACCACTAGTCCCTGACCATCTGAACCAATTAATTTGCCTGCCCAGTCCTGCTGAGTTCAAAGGTACAGAGGAGCTGCGTGTGCAGGGCTAGGAATTTTGGCCCTGACCTGCTAAGACCAACCATGTGGAGAGATCAGAGCACAGCAAAGGGCTGTGATTTTTGGCCCATACTGCTTGGTTCAGTGGGATGTCAAGGAGGCAAACAGAGCTGGGATTTTCAGACTGCGTCTCTTGGAAAGGCTACTTTTTGGGAGCCAGATGGGAGTCTTCTGGGCTGCATGGTTGTATTATGGGGAGGTAAATCTAATCTCTCTTGTGAGTTCAGCCTGAGGTACCCCAAGAAGGGGAAGAAGTGCCCACCCCCTCCTAATGGTATGTGTGCACCACCCCCAATCAGAAACTGTTTGCATCAGCCCTGGTAAGTCCCAGATAATCCTGCTGGGTGCAGTTCCATGGGGAGAAGGAAGATCAGCACAGAGCAAGGACATTCAAAGTGGGAGACCCTAGGAGGCCATTTTCTGGGAGCAGAACACAGAGCATTGGCCCATTCACAGGGTAGACAAGCATCACCTCAAATGGGAGACATTTTTGATCTGCTGCCCTGATTCCTGGGCAGCTGAGCTTGCTCCTGCAAATGGGATGGCTGGGTATACACAACCTAAATATGCAGCAAGCCTGCTAGGGGAACTAGAGTTGGAGAATCTGGAAGAGACTGAGAGGTTTGGCTTTGAAGCAGGGGCTACCATTCCCTCATTGAGTATCTGACTGTGTGACCTCCCAAGTAGGAGATCTAGTAGCCTTATCTCAGCTAGATGAGGATCATCCTACAGCCTCTCATCAAATGGCTCTGGAGAAAGACCAGGCAACCTGAGGGGAGGATGGAGTAGCTGAAAGTTGTAGGTGGACCTCCAGAAGCCTCAGTCCTTTTACAAATAAGCCCCCAGATCTCAGTAGAAAAAAAGCTGACACTTACACAGATTGGCCCCTCACATACACACGCAGGTCCAGTAGAGAGACTCGAACAGTGAACAGCTTGGTAGCTACACACAGATACCCCAAGGCTGGTTACAGCACACTGTACATAAGCCTTATCCAAGCAGACCCAGAACTAATACAACCAGTGATGGGCTTCAGACCACACCAGAGCTCAATTGAACTAGCTACACAAAGGACACATATGAAGTGGGATTCTAGGAGGCCAAAGATGTTGCTCAGGACAACCCTGACTAGGGATATAGCCCCTGCACAATGTCTCATACACAGTAATTGAGGTTTATCCTTATAGATACCCAGTCTGAAGGGTTGACTCTATTCAAGCAAAGACAAACAGCATTCAAGACTCAAATACAACAAAGGGTTCACACACCCAAAAGAAACACCCTGAAAGCACAAAGTTCAGGTGATCTGGAGAATTATGCCACTGAGCCCAAAAGACACCTTCATTATAAAGCCATAATAATAAGTTTTGGAGACATAGCAGATCTACATAACACACAGAGACAAAATAGAGACAAAAAATTTCCCAAACCAAAGAACAAGAAACATCTCCTAAAAAGAATGAAGAGAAATGGATAAAATGAAAGCAATCAAAATGGCAGGTGCAGAGTTTAAAAACAATGTTTATAATATAATAAAGCATTAAAATATGCTTAAAATGGTTATAAGGATGCTCAAAGACCCCAGGTGGAGAATGGATAATCTCAGTAAGAACTTACAGAGATAGTAAGCATTAAAAATGACATAGAAACCATAACATAGAACGAGTTAGAAATGAAGAATACAATACCTGGAATGAAGAATGCAATAAAGGAAACAAATTCAGGATAGATAAAACAGAGGAGAGTTTTAGCAAATTAAAGGACAAAGTCACAGTATTCATCCAATGAGAACATGAAAATTAAAAGAGAATTAAGAGAAATGAGGAAAGCCTAAGGGACCTCTGGGGCAACAGCAAGCATAATGACATCTGCATAATAGGGGCACTAGAAAGAGACGAGAGTGAGCAAGGGATAAAGAACCTGTTTGAGGAAATAATGGCTGAAAACTTCCCTCACGGTAAAGAAAAATGTCACACAAGTTCAGACAGTGTCACACAAAGTCTCAAACAAGAACCCAAAGAGACCCACACTGAGACACAGCATAACTGAAATGGTAAAGTTTAAAGACAAACAGAGAATCTTAAAGGTAGCAAAAGAGAAAGAGTTAGTTACTTACAAGAGAGTTCCCATTAAAATTTCATATGATTTCTCAATAGAAGGACCTCTGGCCAGAAGGGACTGGCATAATGTATTCAAAGTGATGAAAAACAAGGATATGCAACTAAATTACTTTACCCAGCAAGGCTATCATTTAAAATTGAAGATGGATAAGGAATTTTACAGACAAAAAGAAGTGCTAATGAAACCAGCATTGTAAGAAATGTTAAAGAAAATGCTTTAAAAAGAAGAAATATAGAGAGAGGAACATAGGTATAAAAACAAAAAAAGGTAAGCATGAATCAATAGTAACCTTAAATGTAAGTGGATTAAATGTGCCAATCAAAAGATATAGGATAGCTGAATGAATAAGAAAATATGACCCTTATATATGCTCTCTACAAGAGACCCACAATGGAACACATGATTCCAGCAGGCTGAAAGTTAATGGATGGAAAAATATTCCATCCAAATGGAAATGAAAAAAATGCTGGTGTAGCAATACTTATATACGACAAAATAGATACCAAAACAATAACCATGAAAAAAGACAAAGAAGGACACTACATAATACTGAAGGGATTGAATCATGAAGAGGACATGACCCTTATAAAACATTTGTGCAGCCAATATTGGAGCAACTAAATATAAAAAGAAAATCTTTGTAGACTTTGAGGAAGAGATTGGCAGCAGTAAAATCCCCATAATAGGGGATTTCAACAACCAAATCTCATAAACGGATAGATTTTCCAAACAATAACTTAATAAGGAAATAGTGACCTTAACAGCAAACTACACTGGACAGATTTAATTAATATTTACAGATGATTTTATCCAAACATAGCAAATTATACGGTATTTTCAAGTGCACATAGAACATTTTAAAGAACAGACCACATTAGGATACAGAATAATCCTTCACAAATGCAAGAAGATTGAAATCTTGTCAATCTTTTTTCTTTTTAAAAAATGTTAATGTTTTTCAAGTATATTTATCTGTCTTTTTCCCCACCACTCCCCCTACCCCAGCCATCCCCACCTCTCTGCCTTGATTCTGCCCCCACCCTTGGTTTTGTCCATGTGTCCTTTATAGTTGTTCCTGAAAACCCTTCGCCCTCCCATTGTCCCCTCCCACCTCCCTTCTGGTTACTGCTTGTTCTTAATTTCAACGTCTCTGGTTATATTTTGCTTGCTTGTTTGTTTTGTTGATTAGATTCCACTTAGAGGTGAGATCATATGGTATTTGTGTTTCACCACCTGGCTTATTTCTCTTGGCATAATGCTTTCCAGTTCTATCCGTGTTGTCACAAAGGAT
>PVKM010006144.1:0-45240 GCA_004027735.1 Carollia perspicillata | reverse complement strand
GCAGGGTGGAGGGGAATGAAGGGGGAAATGGGAGAATTGTAATGGCATAATCAATAAAAAAAATTCTTTAAAAAAAAAAACCAACAACTACAGGCCCTGGCGGGATAGCTCAGTTGGTTACAGCACTGCCCCAACATTCCAAAGTAGTGAGTTCAATCCCCCCTCAAGACACATACAAGAAACAAGCAGTTAATGCATAAACAAATAAAACAACAAATCACTGTTTCTCCCCCTTCCTCTCTCTCTTTCTAAAATCGATAAATAAAATTTTTTTTCAAATCAAAAAAAAAAAAAAACTGTCCTAAATCCTCCCTGATATCTCTCTTGACTGTTGTTTCTCAAACTTGTCTATAATACCATATACCTAGGAGCCTAAAAGTAGTGATGCTTGCATCCCAATATGATGTTCTGATGTAAGTATTTTTTTAAATCCTTACCTGAGGACGGACTTATTGATTTTTTTTTTTTTTTTTGGAGAGAGGGGAAGGTATTGAGAGAGAGAGAGAGAAATATTGATGTGAGAGAGAAACATTGATCAGTTGCCTGTTGTACCCACTCCAACCAAGACCAAACCCACAACCTAGGCCTGTGCCCTGACAGAGAATTAAACCCACAACCTTTAGGATTTTACAAGCGATGCTCCAAACAACTGAACCACACTGGCCAAGGCTGATGTAAGTATTATAAAGAGCGCCCTATGCATAAGAATTATCCCCAGATAATTCAAGTATGGAATAAATTTGAGAGTCTCTGCTCTAGACCAGGACTCTGGCTCTAGTCAATTCAGAAGCCCTTTCTTCCATCTTTCTGTGTGTCTCCTCTTTCACTGTTAGCACCTATATGCACATGCATACAGAACTAGAGTTGACTGAGTTCTGTTACATACTCATATTTGGATATATTTATGTTAAGGAGAGTGGAAAAAGAGAATGAAATAATCATCGTCCTTTGCATTTGACATTCATTGTTTAACTGTCTGGTATCCGCCTCCCTTTCTTATGGCATCAGCCTTGATTTTTATTTGGGGATCCACTTCCCCCCAATCTCAGTCCACGTGGCCTGCTTGAGACTTTCCCCTGGCCCTAGAAGCTTGTAAAACTAGTACATGAACTCTCCTGGCTGCAGTTAGTGTTGGTCCACTCTCAGTGAGGGCCATGATTTAGTTTTCTAAGATTGCTGAAAGACATATTTTTTTCATGTTGGATTGGAATCTAAAAGAATAATGTTCCTGGAGGTTCTGGCAGCTATTTTACAACCTCAAAGAAAGTCTACTGGGAAACACAGTAAGAGAAAAACACCCAGACAGAGGGAGATCATTTTGAGCCACGGTGCCCAGTGATTTCTCAAGCCACATGTACCACTAAACTGCAATGTGAACCGATAAATTCCCTTTGCTTCTCCCTCTGCCAATTTGAGTCAGGTGTTCTGTCACTGGCAACCAAAGGAATCCCAACTGATACAGCCTCTTCTCATCTCCCTCAGAAACAAATCCCATCACCAATAAACATGCAAAATACGTTCCAGTCAGCCCTGCCTGGTGTGGCCCAGTGGATTGAGTGCCGCCGGCCTGTGAACCAAAGGATTGCAAGTTAGATTCCCAAGTCAGGGCACATACCTGAGTTGCAGGCCAGGTCTCCAGTTGGAAGCACATGAAAGGCAACCACACATTGATGTTTCTCTCCCTATCTTTCTCCCTCCCTTCCCCTCTGTCTAAAAATAAATGAATAAAATATTTAAAAAGATATATTCCAATCAATTCATTCAACAAACATGTGCTACATGTCTCCTGTGTACAATGTCTCCCCTAGGAAGAGAAATTATACTGGTACACCATCGTTAAGAACCATACAAATTTTTGTGGAAAAATACCCAGAAAAAAAACCATCCCCCTAATGTGTGTAAGACCGGTGCTAGGTGTTGAGGACAGAAAGGATCATAAGCCAGGTCTCTATCCACCAAGGTTTGCCATCAAATTGGAATGAAGGCACACACACAAAGAAAAGCACCAATCCAGGATATTAAATGCATGGGTCCATCTAATCTCAGTGGATTGAGTGCCAGCCTGCAAACCAAATGGTTCTAGGTTCGATTCCCAGTCAAGGCATATACCTGGGTTGTGGGCCAGGTCCCCAGTGGAGGGTATGTGAGAGGCAACCACACATTGATGTTTCTCTCCCTCTCTTTCTCCTTCACTTCCCCTCTCTCTAAAAATAAATAAATAAAATCTTTTTAAGAAAAGATTTTGTTTTTATCATTGTTTTCTGGACATGTCTAAAGCACTTCAGATGCAAAGTTATTGGGTAGGAAGGATGTGGCCACACAGGGATGGAATGGAACAGTCTGCCTGGGAAACTACTCTGACTCACTTATCCTCCTGTATTACCTTGGTCTGTTTCTTTAAAAGCGGGTGGGGGGGGAGGTCTTTCAACATGGGTTGTTGTCAGTTTTCTTAATATTTGTGTTGCTGGATTTATGGTTGAATGAAGCATGCGGCTGGAACGTGAACTTTTTGAGTGTTCACGTCCTGATCTCTCTGTGCAAACCTTCATAACTTAGCCCCTAGTTGATTGTGTTAAATCCATGACAGGAATGTTCTTTAAAGTTCTATTATAATTGCAACCTCTACTAGTTATTCACTACTGTAGCAGCAAAGTATTATTTGGAAGAACTCGGTTATTTTTATACTCTTACCCACTCTAAGTCTGGCAGTCTAGTCAGTAAAATGATGTAATAAGATAAATATTTTTATTGGGTGTTTTTCTCACAAAAACAAGCAAACCAAAAAAATAAAAGAAATAAAATCCATTAATATAAGTGCATACTGAAAAACAGATAAATAATCCATAGCTATTTCCACAAAGTCTTCTACATGCCAGGTCTGTTCTACGCTCAAAGAAGAAAAAAGTTGTATTGTTCTTGAAATAACAGATCACCCCAATTGAAATGGGGAAGAACAGAGTAAGTATTCTCCTGTTACACCCAAATATCTTTTTTTTCTGGGAAAGATATTATTTGAAATATTAACAGCAGTTAATATTAAAATTCCAAAGTTTTCTGAGTAACAGTTCTAACACTGTTATGACTACTTCAAATCAATTTCAAGAAACAACAAAAAGGTTATCTTGTTGAATAGAAACACACAACCACAAACAACATTTCTGTGAGAACCAGAATTATTTCACACTTGAAGTCTACCTCCAGACGTTCCATCAGTTCCTACCTTGGTTAATTCCAATAATCAAAATTATTTGTTTATTTTTGTTCACATGAAACTGTCTCCAGTTTATTTAGTAAACAGTTCAGCCTTCCATCAATGCAAAAAGACATTTCAGTAACAGTTCTATTAACTGAATAAGATGTTTAATTAATAAAAATAGTTTTTTAAAGAGGAAACTGTAGCAATTTTGTTCGGCATGCATGCTTAATGTGTGCTTCAATAGCTTGCTTTTGGCCTCTGATCACATAAAAATAACCATCAAGCAAATCTAAACGATTACCTGTAATTGTAAGAATATGCCTTTTGCACTTTATGGTATATAAAATCTAGCATAAGAGAAAATAAACACAAGAAGAACAAGAAGTTTCAATCACTTACCCTCTTCATAACCACAGCCAGGTAAACTTCAAGCCGCCTTAGGCCACTGAATTTTATCCTGAAGTTTCCATCTACTACAAAATCAGATAAACCCCCGCTTGTGTGAGTAACTAATGGAAAGAGTGCCGTAAAAATAATTGCCAAACAAATTTCCATGTGCTTAATCTAACAGGGAGAAATTGCAACATGAGCTGAGGAAAAAGTTTCTAGATGTTTTTAATAAAGCAGAGGGGGTGATTTCACTCTTAGCAGGACCTTGTGACTAAGTTTGCCTGGTCAGGAAATGATTAACACTCCTGTTGTCATCATGCGCGGGAGCTCCCCAGCGGCAGGGAATTGGCTGAGCAAACCTTACCAATCCCGGCATGCCCGTTGTGAATACACTGTCAGGAGCTAGGGCTTAGCACGCTGAATTCAACTTCAGTGTGAAGTTATTTTTATATAAAAATGTATTCAGAACCTCTGCCAACTGTGTTAGTGGTTATTTTTACTGAACCACTGTTATGAAAGATTTAATTTTTACTTTACATTTCTGTGCCCACCCTAAAAGATGGATTGTCACTTAGATGCTTTTTCTTAAAGTTCCAAAGTTTTCTGAGTAACATTATCACTGTATCTCTGTATTCATCCCCTCAGCCTTGTTCGCTTCCCAACCGTGCTTGAATCTAAAAACTCCAGGGTCTTTTTGAATTGCCAGTTCTCACTCTTTTGGAAACCAGAGACATGGAGAAACAGGAAAGAACTAATTAATAAGTGCATATAACTTTGGAGGCACTAGGAAGCCATCAAAGGATCACTATTTTTTTTCTTTAAATGATTGCTAAGAATAGCAAAAACTACATAATCATTTCTTCACAAATGTTTCTAGAAGTGAAAAAAAACCCTTACCCAGCTATGAGAAAGAAATGGCAGAGATTTACTTAAATAAACTTCTGTGCAGTGTCTTGTAAACAGGGCTTGCGATGATGTTGCAAACCCATGGCTTCTCCCTGGTGGAATTCCACTCCCCCAACAGGGCTTAGTAGACTGTGCACTTCCCATCAAATGGCTGAGGGAAACGAAAACTGGGTCTCACGTACTCAATACCGAATAGCTTAAGAGCTAGTTGTCAGTTGTGTTTATTATGCTATAAACTTCGCTTTCCTCATAGCCCTTATATTGCTGATTAAGAAGTAGATGGATGACTCAGAGTTCTTATCATCCTTCCAAGGTATTTACTGTCATAGTCGGATTCATTTTAGCAACTCCGTTGCAATAACTGCGCCCCACCATTTACTACCACCAAAGAAAGAAAGTTTGAATTGTTTCAGCACTGTAAAGTGATTCTAAATAAATTCAGCTAGTTTCTCCCTCTGCACCTATATATAGCTTTTGTCTCTGAAATTTAACAAGCACTCTGAGTTTCAAATATTCTTTGCTGGTCTAACAACAGTTAGCAAATTTTAGAGTCTCAACAATCACACCCTCACTTCCTTTTGTTAGGCTGTGACAAATAACTAGAAAGTTGAAGAAGAATGTCACACACAGACATTTTAAGTCACCTTCATTTCTGGTCTGGCACGTAGTAATCACTGAATAATCATTTGCCATAATTATTCAGTTATCCAAGAGGATGTTGTCCACCAGCATATGAAAAAAGCAAAACCCCCCAAAATATTCTAGAACTGAGGTTCTTAACCTAAATTTTGAGGGAAGCAGGGGTTCTCTGAACACCCTAATTTGTATGTAAAATTTACAACTGTGTGCTTTTGGGGGGAAAATGCTGTTACGATTAATCAGATTCATAACTGAATGGGTCAAGGACATGCAGAAAAAGGCAAGAACTACCACCCTAAAGAAGTATTTAAAATATATAGTCTCTGGGGCAGTCTTGTGAAATGGATTCTAGAAACAGATTGAAACTTTCAAGGAAGGGTTTTATTATCTCCATAATATGGCCAAGGCCAAGGCCAATATTAAATATTTTGAGTAACATACAATGTCACTATCTCTGATTTTTTATTATAAATATAATGAGGTTACTATCATTATATTGTTTATACACATAATAATATATATGAACATATTGTTCATGTATGTAACATTGTTCAGCAATATGTATGAACAATCTGTATGAACAGACCATCATAGTGCATGTTCAACTGAATCGGAGTTGGTTAATGATATCCACACCCTAGATTTGTTCAGGTTTTTTTTTAGGATTTTATTTATTTACTTTTAGAAAGAGGGGAAAGAAGTGCAAAAGAGAGGGCGAGAAACAGGTGGGAGGTACATGGATTGGTTTCTTCTTACACGCCCCCTACTGGGGCCCCAGACAGCAACCCAAGCATGTGCCCTGACCGGGAATTGAACTGGTGAACTTTTGGTTCACAGGCTGGGCTCAATCCACTTAGCCACACCAGCCAGGATGCACCCTAGCTTTTTGCATGTGAATCTTCAATATGAGCAAATAGCCAAGAACTATGAATATATATTTTTTAATTTAGTAGGAGTAAATAAGACAAAGTAAGGAGAAATATTTTCAAAACAGTCATTTCTATCCTCAGAGAATTAGGAACATATTGAATCTATGAACAAGAATAAAATTATTATTTTAAAGGGAATATTCTGAGAACAAACAAAAGCTCTTAAAACTGAAAAGTGGTAGCAGAAATAAAAATACCCATTAAGGTGGTTAGAAGGTAAAGTTTAAAAAAATCTTCCTGGAAGTAGAAAAGACAACAATGTAAAAAGTAAGATGGAAAAGCTAAGCAAATTAGTAAAGCAGCCCAAGTAGTTTAAGATGGAGAAGAGAAAAAACAGAGTCAAAAAACATTAATAAATGATAGGTTCCAAATAGTCCTGATTTCCAAGAATACAAGACCCTAAATTTTCAGATTAAATGAGCCTAACGAGTACCCAACACAAAGGATGAAAAGGGTCAAATTATTGTGAAATTCTGGAATAGCAGCAACAAGTAAAACTCCTATAAACATTCAAGAGAAAAATGTCATGCAGAGACTGAGGAATCAGAAGAGCATTGGCTCTCTTAACAGCAATATTGGAAGCTAGAAGCCCACAGTCTAATGTTGCAGAATTTTAAGGAAAAATTATTTCCAATCTAGAATAACAAATCCAGTTAAACTATAAAATGATATTTTCAGCTGTTCAAGATGCAAAAACCTTCCTCCATGTTCCTCGCCTTATAAAGCCACTGGAGGATTGGCTCCATTAAAACAAAGGGGTAAATCAAAACTAGTGAAATCTGGTATTCATTGGACAGGAGATCCAGTACAAGGGAGAAAGAAGAGAACCCACAGGACAGCAGGAAACAAGGAGAGCCCACGAGGAAAGCTGTGCAGCAGGCCCAAGAAGTAACCAGAGGGAACTGAGCAGGCCTGGAGAAGGGGGGGAAAATTTGTTCAGTAATTCATAAATAATAAAATTCCTAGGAAATGCTGAAAATCATTTATACACCTGGGGAGAGTCTGGGTTTAAAATACCAGTAAATATATAAAAAAATGAAACGAGTGGTAAAAATAAATTAGTAATTCCAGGAAAAAAATCATAGTATGTTATATATTTTTTCTGTGCAGATAAGGAAGAGTAATCACAGTATATTACATAACTTACTTGTGAATACCATTTAAATAGTCACAATACTAGAAATCCTGAATATTGAACTAACCAAGGATATAATATTTCTACATGAGGAAAGAGGCGTATATCCATGGTGAGGGTTGTAAAAGAGTTAAATCCTCAGGTTCTGTGTGAAGTGTCAAATATAATATCTAAAGCTAATCACGAAATAACAATAAAGGTATATTATTTCAGGATATGGAGCTATAAAGCAAAATAATCAGTTGAAAGTGATTGCCTCTGAGGAGAGCACAATCAGTGGAGAGTGTTGTCATAAGTCTTATAAAAGTGCATTTTTTTGTTATTTTATTTTATTTTTAAGTGTACATTATTGATTATACTGTTACAGTTATCCCAGTTTTTTCCCCTCTGCCCCCCTCCACCTGGTACACCCCTTCACTCCAGCAATCCCCTCTTCTTGGTTCATGTCCATGGGTCATGCATGTAAGTTGTTTGGTTTCTCCCTTTCCTATATTGTCTCTTATCAGTTATGCTTCTTGATCCCTGTACTATTTTCCCCTTTCTTCCCCTTTTTCCTCCCACCTGATAACACTCCAGATGACCCCATAACTATGATTCTGTTCATGTTTCTTATTGTTTGCTCAGTTTGTTTTTGTTTTTATTTTTTAGAATCAGTTGCTGATAGTTGTGAGTTTGTTGCCATATTAATGTTCATAGTTTTGATATTCTTTTTCTTAAATATGTCTCTTCAACATTTCATGTACTAATAGCTTGGTGACGATGAATTTCTTTAGCTTTACCTTGTCTGGGAAGCACTTTGTAGGGTCAGTGAAGGCAGTCTAACTTCCCCACCCAGGTGTCTGGGTAACTAAGGGGAGCAGTGTTCCCATAGCCTTGGAGGGGCCTGATAACTAGTGTTCTCACAGCCTTGAGACTGGGTCTGATAAACTGTTCCCATAACATGAAGTGGGCTCGCATGAGCAGAATTATGTTATGTTATGTTATGTTATGTTATGTTATGTTATGTTATGTTATGTTATGTTATGTTATGTAATGTTCTGGCATTTTTCTTGCTTCGTTCCCCAGTACTTAAACAAGTGGGGGCTTCTCCCTAGTTAGACATGCAGCTTGCAGCGTGTGTGGCTCGCCCACCCATGAGTAAAGGTATGTCAAGCATCCCCACAGCTCCACACATTTTCTCCCATCTCCTGGAAGTGAGAATGGATCTGCCTGACCTTGATTAGCTGCAACACACACTATCTGCCCTTCCATTCTAAATGATAGCTTTTCAGGATAGAGTAATCTTCGTTGTAGGTCCTTGCTATTCATCATTTTGAATACTCTTTGCCAGCCACTTCTGGTTTGCAAAGGTTTTTTTTTTTTTGAAAAATCAACTGACCTGACAGTCTTATTGGAACTCCTTTGTAGGTAACCCTCTACTTTTCTCTTGTAGCTTGCATGATTCTCTCTTTATCTTTAACCCTTAGCATTTTACTTATGATGTGTCTTGGTATGGTCCTTTTTGGGCCCAACTTGATTGGGACTCTGTGCTTCCTAGACTTGCATGTCTATTTCCTTCACCAAATTAGGAAAGTTTTCTTTCATTATTGTTTCAGATAGATTTCTAATTTCTTACTCTTTCTCTTCTCCTTCGGAAACCCCTTTGGTGTGAATGTTGGACCTCTTGAAGTCCTCCCACAGGCTGCTTATACTACTCTAGTTTTTTTTTTCTTTTTTCTTCTTGTTGTTCAGTGTAGCTGTTTTTTGCTTCCTTATGTTCCAAATTATTGATTTGATTCTCAGCTTCATCCACTCTACTGTTGTTTCCTTATAAATTGTTCTTTATTTCAATTAATGAACTTCATTGCTGATTGGATTATTTTTTGTGTGTGCTGCTGAGGCCCTCACTAAGTTCCATGAACATCCCTATAACCAGTGTTTTGAACTTTGCACCTTATAGATTGCTTTTCTCCATTTCATTTAGCTCTTTCTCTAGAGTTTTGATCTGTTCTTTCATTTGGGCCACATTTCTTTGTCTCCTCATTTTGGTAGCCTCCCTGTGTTTGTTTCTATGTATTAGGTAGAGCTGCTTTGACTCTGTGTCTTGGTAGTGTGTCCTAATGTAGTAGGTATCTTGTAGGGTCCAGTGCCATAGCCTTCCCTATCACTCAAGCTGAGTGTTCAAGGTATGCCCTTTGTGTGGGATGAGTACACCCTCCTCTTGTAGTTGCACCTTGGTTGCTGTTGGCAGATCAATGCAGGGATATACCCAGGCTAGTCAGCTGCAAGGATTGGCTATGACCACTGACTACCAAACTCCCCACTCTGTGGAGAATCTGCTGTGCAGGATCAGGGTGGTGGTGCTCCAACATGGTCTGTGGCTGTCCACTGGGTGCGCTGGCCCTGGGGTTTCTCAGGTGGTGCTCCCACTTGTGTTTTGCCTGGAGCCACCCTTTCTGAGCTGTAAAGCAATCTGAGATGGCTGCTACTTGTGCTGGACTTAGAGATTTCCAGGCAAAGCCAAGCTGTGAGGGTAATTTGCCACTGCTAGTGCCAGGCCTAGAGCTCACTGAAGCCAGCTGTTGTTTGATAGGATTTAGGAAGCTGTGCAGCATGAACCAAGACCAGCCATTCATGTGGAAAAGCAGCATGGGTGGGCCCCATAAGTTGGGTGGGCCCCATAAGTTGGGTGGGACAGAGTCTCAGGGGATCTCCAAGGCTGGTCAAACAGTGTTAGCCAGCTTCATGGCTCTGTGGGGGAAGGGCTCAGCAAAGGGATGATGACTTCTGCTCACCCTGATGCCAGACACATCAGTCTCTCCCAGTATGCCTCTGGTGCCCTTCAAGCTGCCACCCCAGTGCTGGAGCTCAGAGGGAGTGAGTCTGAGCAGGTGAGCTTGTGTGTGGCTTCTTTAAAAGGAACTTCTTGGGGCTCCAGCAGTTTCTTCCACTGACTCAATACCCATTGATTTTTGCATCCAAAATTTTGGGGGAGATATTTTCCTGGCACCTGAACCCTCAGCTGTGGGTACTGGTGTTGGGCTGGACCTGCTCGCTCCTGAGATATCCCTTCTGAATTTTTATCTACCACATGTGGGTAAGAGACCAGCCTGTTCCACGTCATTGACTCTCCTAAAAGTCTGGATGGATGTGGTTTCTTTAATTCCGTAGCTGTCAGACTTCCATTTGCCTCAATTTCTGATGGTTCTGAGTGATGGTTGTTCTATATTTTAGTTGTAACTTTGATGTGGTTGTATGAAGAGGTGAGCCATGTCTGCCTACTCCACATCTTGACCAAAACCACGTTATGTTTAAAAACATGCATATTTGGACAAAAATCAAAGCTGATTTTTTAAAATATATTTTATTGATTATGCTATTACAGTTGTCCCATTTCCCCCCCTTCAGTCCCTCCACCCTGCACACCCTCTCCCACCCACATCCCCCCCCTTTATTTCATGTCCATGTGTCATACTTATAAGGTCTTGGTTTCTACATTTCCCACACTATTCTTACCTTGCCCCTGTCTATTTTCTACCTACCACCTATGCTGCTTATTTTCTGTACCTTTTCTCCCTCTCTCCTCCTCCCACTCCCTTGTTGCTAACTCTCCATGTGATCTCCATTTCTGTGGTTGTTACTGTTCTAGTTGTTTGCTTAGTTTGCTTTTGTTTTTGTTTTAGGTGTGGTGGTTAATGATTGTGACTTCGCTGTCATTTTACTGTACATGTTTCTTATCTTCTTTTTCTTAGATAAATCCCTTTAACATTTCATATAATAAAAGCTTAATGATGATGAACTTCTTTAACTTGATCTTATTTGAGAAGCGCTTTATCTGCCCTTCCATTCTAAATGAAAGCTTTGCTGGACAGAGCAGTCTTGGATGTAGGTCCTTGCCTTTCATGACTTGGAATACTTCTTTCCAGCCCCTTCTTGCCTGTAAAGTCCCTCTTGAGAAATCAGCTGACAGTCTGATGGGAACTCCTTTGTAGGTGACTATCCCCTTATCTCTTGCTGCTTCTAGAATTCTGTCCTTCATTTTAATCTTGGCTAATGTAATTATGATGTGCCTTGGTGTGTTCCTCCTTGGATCCAACTTCTTTGGGACTCTCTGAGCTTCCTGGACCTCCTGGAAGTCTATTTCCTTTGCCAGATTGGGGAAGTTCTCCTTTATTATTCATTCAAATAAGTTTTCCACTTGTTGCTCTTCCTCTTCCCCTTCTGGTACTCCTGTAATTCAGATGTTGGAGATGTCCTGGAGGTTCCTAAGCCTCTCCTCATTTTTTTTGAATTCTTGTTTCTTCATTCTTTTCTGTTTGGTTGTTTGTTTCTTCCTTCTGCTCCACTGCATTGATTTGAGTCCCAGTTTTCTTCCCACCGCTATTGGTTCCCTGTGCATTTTCCTTCATCTCACTGAGCACAGTCTTCATTTTTTCATCTAATTTGCCACCAAATTGAACCAATTCTGTGAGCATCCTGATCACCAGTGTTTTGAACTGTGCATCTGGATAAGTTGGCTATCTCTTCATTGCTTAGTCATATTTTTTTCTGGAGCTTTGATCTATTCTTTCGTTTGGGCCATTTTTTTTTTTTTGTCTTGATGTGCCTGCTATGTACTGAGGGGTGGAGCCTTAGGTGTTCACCAGGGCGGGGCAAACCAGTGGCTGGGTTGTGATGCTGCATGTGGGGGAGGGGTTCGAGAGGGAACAATGGTGCTTGCTGCTCTCTCTGCAGGATTTCAGTCCCTTCCACCACTTCCCACAAGCAAATTGGGCCCTTCTGCTGCTGATTCCCCTGTGGGTGGATTTGTGTACGTTCTAGGACCCTGTGAGTCTCTCCAGCAAACTCTCCTTTGAGGCTGGGAGTCTTGGTGCCTCAACCTCCACAGGTGTTTTCAATGGGTGTTTTGAGGCTTTATTTCCCACTCTGGGATCCTGAGTTGCTTGGTCTGTCCCGTTCCCCATTTTCACCTGGTTTATCTGTGCAGGAGTGTGGGACTGGATGCTCCACACCCCTCTACACTCTCGACTTCACTGGGTCCTCCAGCTGCCCTGCCACGAGCCCTCTCTGTCCCGGCTCCCCAACTGTGCCCCTCTTTCCAGTCTAGATGAATGTGTCTACTGTAACTCCTTGGTTGTCGGACATCCATACAGTTCAATTTTCTGTCAGTACTGGTTGTTTTTTTGTTTCTAAATTATTATCCTTATTTTGGTTGTGTGAGGAGGCCCAGTATGTCAACCTATGCCTTCTTCTTGCCCGGAAGTCCTCAAAGCTGATTTTTAAAAAACAAGTTCAGTAAATGATTAAAAAAAAAACAAGTCTGGAAGCTATTGAGAATCAAATTTATAGACTTTGAATATTAATTGGAAGAAATATCTCACAATGCAGTGAAAAGATATGGAAATCATGAAAGAAAATCTAAGTGATCTGGAAGACAGAGATATGAGCCCTTACCTGTTAGTAAGTTATCCCATGAGGAAAAGAAATTACATAAAGATGTAAAAATTAAATACATAAATTTTAAAAAATACACACTTCCCGCCCTGGCTGGTGTAGCTCAGTGGATTGAGCACGGGCCTGTGAAGTATAGGGTCACCGGTTCGGTTCCCAGTCAGGGCACATGCCTGGGTTTCGGGCCAGGTCCCTGGTGGGGGACACATGAGAGGCAACCACACATTGATGTTTCTCTCCCACTCTTTCTCCTTCCCTTCCCCTCTCTCTAAAAATAAATAAATAAAATATTTTAAAAAAAATACACACTTCCCGAGTTGATGAAAAGCTTGAGTCTGACCTTGAAAGGTTCATTGAACTCAGGCAAGATAAATGGAAAAACATTCATTTACTTATTCATCATATAGTTATCAATTACCTGTTAGCATCAGCATTCTTCTAGGCTCTAGAAATATGAGTAAACAGAATAGAAAAGGTCTATGTCTGGTGGATTAAATTTGGCTTTAAAGTTAACAGAAAATTTAACAATGGCCTAAATAAGGAAGGAATTTATTTGATGCATATAAGAAGTGGGGAAGGGGGAGGCCAAGGCTGGAGCAACTATTCAAGGATCTTGATGAACCAGCTCCTCAACCTTCCTGCTTTGCCACCTTTAGCATGCAATTGTGACCTCATGGCTACAAGATGGCTGCTGCATAACCACATAAGAGAGGCATGGCTAAATTATTCGACTAGCAAAGGATAAAACTTAAGGGCAATCCCAAATAAAATACCTATTTGAGTTTTCTAGGTGTAAAATTTTTTAAATCTGTAAAGAGAGATAATTTTCTCTTTTATTCTCAGTCTTTAACTGATTGTTTTAGTTTCATAAGCATTAGCTAGAACCTCCAGAAAATATCTGAAGTAAAATAATGATAATGAAAATTCTTCATTATTCTTAAGTTTTTAGGAATTGTTTCAGTAATTCACTACTTTCATTTCATTTTCTTATTGAATTTTTGGGAATGCAAAAACAATGTCAAATAATGTTGATAATGTACTTTTTAATACTCTTCTTGATTTTACTAAAAAAATGCATTAGCATTTTATTATTCATCATGAAATTTATCATTTTTAAGTTTCTTCCTTTCTTTCTTTCCTTTTTTCTTTCTTCCATTCTTCCTTTCCCAAGCATATGCTTATTGATTCTAGAGAGAGGGGAAGGGAGGGAGACAGAGGGAGAAAAACATCGATGTGAGAGAGCAACATCAGCAGGTTGCCTGAGAATAAAACCTGTGACCTTTCTGATTGACAGGATGATCCTCCAACCAACTGAGCCACACCAGCCAGGGTTTAAGTTTTCTTTTATTTGTGTCTTTCTTACCATAATACCTAAAATGTTCTGAGAAGAAAAAAGTGAGACTTAATTATATTACACCCAGTCAAGCTTTGTTCAAACATAAAGGCAACAGGCGGGCAATACAAGAGCTGAAGGACTATAGGGACTTGGCACTTTTCTTGAATAAAATTCTGCCCTGGATGGTGTGGCTCAGTGGATGGAGTGCCAACCTGTGAATCCAAGGGTCGCCGGTTCGATTCCCAGTCTAGGGCACATGCCTGGGTTTCAGTCCAGGTCCCCAGTAGGGGGCATGTGAAAGGTAACCATGCATTGATGTTTCTCTCCTTTTCCCTCCCTTCTCCTCTCTAAAAGTAAATAAATAACATCTTTAAAAAATAAAAATAGAAACATCTAAGTCATATAGTATTCATGACCCTTTCTTTTTAATTTTTGATAATGTTTTGTTAGTTAATACATTTATTAGTGAGGAAATATTTATCTGAGGTTCAGCTATTTTATTTTACTTAAATTTCTGCTATTAAATTCAAGTAAAATTGCATGTAATACCTTAAAAAACTACTTCTGTCTATATTTTCTCTACCACCTACATATTTGCACACATCCACCCCCCTATCCATCAAGAGATGTTAGACCTAACATTTACTGTTATCAAACATTGCTTCTAAGTGATAGTGATGGCGTTTGTTACATTCTTCTTTGGATGCATCTATATCACTTGCATTTGTATGGGCATGTTTCTTAATGAAGTCAAGTCATTACATTTAAAAATATTTGGAAATTCCAAGCTCACAGAAAGGTCACAAAAGAAGAGCGTGTTAAAATAAAAAATGTTCTCAAAACAATGTATAATAGATAAGAAAAAACAGGCTAAAATGCATATTTACTGTGGTTGTGTCTGAGAACAGGACTTAGATTTTTTCAACATCTTTCTATACTTTCATGAATTTCCCAAGTGGGCACATATTACTTACATAATCAGAAAAAGATACATTATTTAAAAAAATTAGTTGATAGATTTAGCTATGCACAGATACTCATATACTAGGTTAGCACATTTGCCTGCAAGACTTTACTGCTTGTTTGACAATGAAACACAGTAATCAAAAGATACATATGAAACTTAGAGCTGCAATGCAGTCAGATACTGCAGATATGATAAAAACCTATCATATCAATAAAAATATAAACATTGTCTTCAAGTTTTAATAAGCATTACAAAATTATGGAATCATGCCTGTTGTGATGCTGATAATTATCATCTTTGTCTAAAGGGTGAGTCAACATACAAGGGGAAACCTCCCCAAAACAGAATTTATTTATAAAAATTGTGTACTTATTCTTTCACCTTTAAACTTCAGTCACCTTCAAAGTACTTTCCATTCGATGCAGTACACTTATTGAGACTTTTTTTCCACTGCTCAAAACAGTTTTTGAACTGGTTGATTTTCATGCTGTTTAGTGCTTCTGCTGTTTTTTTTTTCTTGTAATATATTTGTCTTTGGTACCAGGGTAATGCTGGTCTTATAAAATAAATAGGAAAGTCTTCTCTCTTATTTTTCCGGAAAAGAAGATATTATTTCTTCTTTAAATGTCTGATAGAATTCTCCAGTGAAACTATACAACTGAAGTTTTATTGTGGAAGGCTTTTAAATAGGAATTCAGTTTGCGTAACATATATAGGAATATTCAGGTTATCTATTACTTCTTATTCTTTTTTTTTTCTATTCCTTCTTGAATAATCTTAGGTAACTTATGTCTTTGAAGAAATTTTTTCACATTATATAAGTTGCCAAACTTACAGAAATAAAGTTGTTCAAAATATCCGGAACTCTAATAACACAAATATATTATGCACTCTGCTACTGCTCCCTTGTAAAGGCTCTGTTTGTTTTAATGTTTTTCTGCTTGTTTTTCAGATTGGAGAATCTCTATTTGTCTATCTTCAAGTTCATGGATTCCTTCCTCTATCATCTCTATTCAGGGACTTAACATGCTTACTAAATCATTTATTTCAGATATTGTATCTTTCTCTTCTAAAATTTCCATTTGTTACATTTCTTATAGTTTATATTTCTCTTCTGGAAAAAACTGTTTTCATTTAGTTCATTTTCTTTACAGAGCATAGTTTTAACAGCTGCTTTAAATTTTGTGATAATTCAACCAGTTTTGTTACCTTGGAATTGGCACCTGTTCATTGTCTTTCCCTTGCAAACTGGTCGCATTTTTTTAGTTCTTTGCATGGCAAGTATTGTCCTGTGTCCTGAACATTATGTTGTGAGACTCTGGGTCTTGTTAATATTTTTAGTGGATGTTGATTTTTCTTTAAGCAGGTACTCAATCCAGTTTGTTTCAGACTTATGTTCCCTCTCTTCTTCTTTGGACATAGTTTTAAATTCAGCTTAGTTTTCAAAGACTTGGCCCTGCTGCTTTGGGCCTGTCCCATACATCTCTCAGACATTAATGCAGGACACAGGTGGCAGTTTACTTGTGGTTTAGTGCTCAAAGCTCCTGCTATACATCTTTTGATCTGTCCCATGCACATGTATCTCGAGGATGAGCCCAGTTTCCATACAGAATTATGGGATCACCAACCGCACTTTCTCATCTTCAGAATTCTCTCCATTCTCTTTTGCTCAAAGCAGCTCCTTTTCAGTGTCTTCTGGCACAGAAGATAGGTTTCCCCCAGAGTTTGGGCTGCCCATGCTGCCACAGCAGCTCTGCTTGGTGTTCACTTTGGTTCAAAGCTCAGAAAGAAGGTAAGAAATAAAACCAGAAAATGTATCTCTGTACAAGTTCCTTTGCCAAATTTGACTTGCATTCCCAATCCAGTAGTGCTTTTATTTAGTTTTCAGATACCATAGGTGTATTTTAGGCAGAGCTTTTACTTGTAGTTTGTGGGAAAGAGAATACAGTGAGCTTTCTCCATCTTGATCAGCTCTGAAAGTCCTAATTTTTTTTTCTCATTTATTTTAAAGCATTTTTCTAGATCATTAAAACTCTTAATAACATCATTTTGATTTCACTATGTTCTACTATACATATTTTAATTACCCACCCATTCTTATAAAAGCAGTTTTTATTTATTTCTAATATTTTACTATTACAAAATAACACTATGATATATAAATTTTTATCTACTTTTCTGATTATGTCTTTAGGATGTTCTTTTAGATACAGAATTACTAGTTCAAAGATTGTGATAAGGTATGCAAAATATATTGCGAAATTGCTTTTCAGAACGGCTTTACTAAAAATAAAGCATTATCTGAAGCTTTTGCTAGTTCATATAGGAAAATAGTACTTTATTTAAAATTTGAGGTCACAATTGAGCTGAGATGTTTATTTTTCCATGCTTACGCATATTTTTCTTTTGTAAACTATTTTTTCATATCCATTAGTCACATATTCATTAGAATCATATTTGACGAATTTTATGAATTATAAATATATAAATGAAGGAAAATTATATGTATATCTGCCCATTAGTGCAAAAGAAATATACAGGAACAAACCAGAGACTGATGACACTGGTTACTTACAGGGATGAGGAGAACAAAGTGGAAAAACAAGGGGATAAGGATGGGGCAGAAGACTTAGGGGGAGTGACACCTCTCTGATTTTACATTTGTGTACAGTTCTGACTTATAGAACTATGTGAATGTTTTACAAACTTATAAAATTAAAAAATAGATGGGAAGTCAAAACTGAAATAGAAGCAGAAACAAATAGATCCAACTCCTGGTGTGGATTATCTTCATACGCCAAGGTTGCAGGTTCAATTCCCAGTCCAGGTACATACAAAAATCAACCAATGAATGCATAAATAAGTGGAACAAGAAATCTCTCTCTTTCTCCCTTTCTCTCTCCCCCACTTTCTCCCCTGCCCCTCACCCCTCTCTGAAATAAAAAAAAAAACTAAAAAATAAATCCAATTACATCACAATTAAATAAGCACTCTGAAGAGAAGGATGGAAAAAATTCAACCTAAGTAACCTTGGAAAACAATATTCTAATCAACTATCCAAAGGCTAAAGACAAAGAGAAGTATATACAGATATTTCACTATAACTAGCAGGACTGGGTTTTTTTTAATGGAAATATGGGTTAGAAGTTTCCAAACAATGTTATATTTGAAGATTGAGCAAATAAATAAACATATTTTGGATATAAAGTCCAGTTTCCTCACTGCTGGATAGAGTTATAGATAAGAAAAGAGGAATGGTAGAATGACACCTGTGTTATTGGACTGGAATTGTTAGTATCAGTTTAAACTCATGTGTCTTTTAAAAATATTATGGATATGAACACAAGCAGATAGATATAGAAATACATACAGTTGTATACACAAACATGTATTTTATCATTGTCAGCTTAGAGGAACTAGAAGCAATGATACCCAATACCAATGAGTAATCCTGCACCCAATCTTCATTTCTAAATCCCATTCTCCAATAACGAAATCAAGGCTTTTGGAGAAATGATTCCAGGACTAGGGCAGAGAAATTACAAGAGAAACATCTATGCCAGAACATCTGGTGTGAGAAGGTAAGGAAGTACTAAAATAAAACAAAATAAAATGAAATAAATTAAAAGTTGGTATATTTGTTTCTATTGATATGTAATAAATTACCACAAACTTAGCATCTTAAAAAAAGATATCAACTAATTAACTCAGTTTCATAGGTCAGAAGTCCAACTTGACATGCAAGGTTCTCTGTTCAGAGTATCAATCACAAAGCTGTGTTCCTTCTGAAGACAGGTTGTGTTCCCTCTGAAGACTCTGGGGAAGAATTCACTTCCATGTTCATTCAGGTTGCTGAGTTCAGATCCTTGAGGTTGTAGGACTGGGGTCTCTTTTTTGCTGCCTGGCCATGAACACTCAACCTCTGTGGGGGGGCTCCACCCACAGAGCCCCCCTGGCCACCACAAATGAGAATAAGTCTACCAAGACAAGATGTGCTTGGGAAGGAAAAGTGGCCAATCTCTCAGAGGAAAAGGGCCATGAGCCTGTTCTTCAATGGGCTTTTATTGGGTTTAATTTGCATAAGAATAGAAGGCATATACACAAAGCTCATCAATCATTGTCAGGCAATAATAATCAAACAATAGATAACATTCAAAGAACTGTGAGGGCTTACTCTGAGTCAGGGTCAGATAGATGGAGTGACACCAAAGGGCCATAAAACTTTGGAAAATAAACTCATTTTATGCTTGGACCCTTATCATTTAAATTGAGAGTATTCTTAGTAAAGCAGGTTTCACAGGATTTTATGCATTCTTTTTTAGGCCTGATCACCCCAGAGCACCACCCATTCCTGCCCAGGGCTGCACTGCCCTCTAGCATTCTTTCAGGCTTAAGTTGGGCAGGGGAAGTAAGGCAGTGAAGAGATTAGGAGACTTCTTATACACAGAATGAGGACTCAGGCTATGTCAAAGCTGAGGGCTGAGGGTCCATCACCCCCTTTTTCTATAGTTCCCCAAGTCTTTCCTTGATGGCCCCATCACAGTCATGCCTGACTTAAGTTGCCCCTCCCTTGAAGAATCTTACTCGTCATTAGCTAACCAGTCATCCACCCAGGGCCAAGCAGGGTGAAGTAAAGGGGGCAGAGACTGCACCCCCACTGGGAGGATAAGCTTTATCTCCTTAGTGGCTTATGGTCCCAAGGTCTTTTTACTCAGCCTTAGCCATGGGGGGTTACAGCTTCTGAAATCAGACAGGGAACCTCTGAAGGTTGCTCTAAGGTTCTTGTCACATGGCTTCTTCCATGTTCAAAGCCCAAATAATTACTCTCATATTGGTTCCGCCCCAACATGTTCCACCTCTCTGACTTCCTGCCTCCAACCTCTCCAACCATATTTAAAGGGCTCGTATCATTAGGTCAGGCCCACCTGGATCATCTCCTTATCTTCAGGTTAACTGGCTTGGGACTTTGATTACATTTGCAAAATTATTCACAAGAGTGACTGTATTAGTGTTTGGTGGAACTGGATGTTACACCAGGTATAGGGGACCATTCTGTGTGGCAGTGGGGAATGTAGCACAGCCCCAGATTTACTCAGAGAGCGGCCATGCCGTCTCTTTTTCTCCACAGGACTTCTGTAGTCCATGTGAATTTTTTCATCGCAGCCACAATACATGGGCTCCGCAGGCCAGAGTCCACATCAACCAGGGCTTGAGAATCTTGGTGCTAATCTAAGAATTCTCACCAGCACAGAGTCTTATCAAAAGGACACAAGTTACAGCAATTAATACATATAAATTGCTAGAATATTATTTAGGTCGGTGGACTCCAAATAATTTAAGAGCTAAAATTTTTTCAAAGTAGTCTTCTCAATCAACTTCGGGTATTTTCGGAGATCATGAATAGTTTAGGTATGTATGTATGTACCAGCTATCAGAAAGACAGTGAAAACATGCATATCGAGTGGTGTAATGGAAGAGGGAAAGCTACTTAGTGCCCAGAATGGGTTCCCCACAGCCTTCATGTTATTTTATCTTACTCTGTTCTTCTCAGGTGGGTATTAATGTCCCCATTTTCTGAAGAGGATACCAAGGCTCAGATTGTTCAGTAAATAACAGTGTTGCACAGCTACTACTAATTTCCATCATGAATCTTGTAAACACAGGAGTGCACTGCCAATGTTAACCAGTATGCACACAATAAGTAATAAAATACATTTAAAAAGGGGGAGAGCACAAGAGGCAACATGAAGGACCCCCCAATGGTTAAATATGGGATAATTTCTGCAACCAAATAATAATAATGGATTATAACTCTTAAAATATATATACATTAGTCTATACATATATATATATATACATATATAATTGAATAAAGAGATGGGGGACATGAAAGGAAAGCTTTCAGAATTCCAACTAATAAATATAAAAAGGATGCTGGAAACGGAAAATTACTGTTTGACATATACCAGAGTAATAAGTATTTCAGGCAAGAATCATCAGTAGATCCTAAAATTTGTGGGCAGAATATGATGAGGTATTTACGTAGTCTCAAAGTATCTTTCCAGAAGAAAATTATTTACGAAGGAGAAAACAGTGACTATACAATAGAAAAACTTGGCAGACACTTAACCAAATAATGTTACAATCCTCAATAGTGAGACAAGTTGACATCAATGCCTGTGCCTCTGGTATAATATACTGAGAAGGCTACATCATCACTTCTATGG
The DNA here is from genome assembly GCA_004027735.1 of Carollia perspicillata. Taxonomy (NCBI): domain Eukaryota; kingdom Metazoa; phylum Chordata; class Mammalia; order Chiroptera; family Phyllostomidae; genus Carollia; species Carollia perspicillata. The sequence goes on along the minus strand of PVKM010006144.1, from coordinate 24,085 downwards.
AGTTCTTACCAAAAAAATGCCTTATTATGAGAAACATCAAGCAAATAGAAATTGAGGGCCATCCTATGAAATAACTTTTCAAAAAATACCAAGGTCATGAAAGGCAAAGAAATTCCAATTCCTTGATTAAAGGAGACTAAGGAGACACTAAAACTAAGTATAACAGGTGACTATGAATTGACTCCTGGGCCAGAAAAAGTTAGTAAGCCAATGGTGAAATCTGAATGTAGTTTATCAATTTTGAAGGTTTTTGACATAAACCCTTTAGCATCTGAAGTCATTCTTTCTATGCCAACATGACAGCATTGTATTACTGTTAATTTCATTTTTATAATCTTATTGTGGTAAGATGTTGTTAGGGACTCTGGGTAAAGAGTATACAACTTTTGACGAAGAAAAACCCTACTTTTAAATTTCCATTTCAATTAACCACAATACGATTTTGACAAATTACCTGAGGTTTACTTACTTTTTAAAAAAATGTAATTATTTCAAATCTTAATCTCTCTCTCCACACACACACACACACACACGTGTAGGTACAAATACATCATTCTTGTGAAATATATGTACTTAAAAAATATAAAACCTCTAACATGTTAACAGCAAGTATTTTGCCCTTATTCTACCTTTCGGTATAATGTTGACATACAATGCTTGAAAATTTTGAGCTATTCTTTGAATCTCCCATTCAGACTCTGCAATGTCCTATGAGACTTCCTGTGATAGTATGTAAATAACCACCTCCTATTGTTCATTTGGTTGACTTGTCTTTATGTAAATTTAGCAATCTTTTTATAATAAATTTATAATATATAATAAATTTCCAATTTTTTTCTATTTTGAGTTCTGCAACAGAACTTTGGTATACCCATCTTTGAAAAAATGGACTAGATAAGAATGCCCATTCATTCATTAATGTTTATTGACTGTCTACGCTGTGACAGGCACTGTTGTGGGAACCAGGAACAGCAGTGAGCAAAAATGGACTTTTCTACCCCCAAGTCAAACAGAATGGTGGGGGGCAGGGAAAGAAAGTTTACCATTTTATTTTTTTCAACAGTACTTTAATAGCTTCCACCACTTGTTTGCTACCCTGGCTATTTCTTCAATTCCAATCTTTATCCTGAAATATCTAGTAGCAATTTAAAATACAATGAAGAGCACCTACAGGAAATATATGTATTCTAACTATTTTTTGTGCCTACAATAAGGGTATTATGAGACAAACAAGATGATGCAGGTAAAATACTTAGTATATTATTTGACAATAAACAAAGTCTCTCTGAGGTAGATACTATTTATTGTTTCTTATTTTACAACAGAGGAATCTGGGGCTTGGAGATAATGTCACACAGGTAGAAAGTGGCAGTACAAGACTTTGAACCACGTCTGACTCCAAAGCCTTAATTCTCAACCACAATACTATACAGTTTGCCTTCTGTTCTATCATACTCGTATTGCCAACCCATATTAACTCCTACAGTACATACAAAGCATTCCTTTCCCCTCTCATTGGCATTTATCATCCTTCCTGAATTTTGAATCTAGTATCATTAACAAAAAATTAACAAGTTAATCAATTACAAAGCCAACACTCTAGAATACAACTTAATCATTGATACTCTAACTCAACACAAACTACTTACTTTATTTAACAATAAAATATTAACTATGCAATAATTTAGTTGTAACAAAGCCATCAACGGGGTGAAATAAAAACAAAGCTAACAGGCATTTCTTCAGTCCAAATTAGTTATCTCCTTTAAACAGGAAAAACTACCATTAGCCTAGTGGTCCTCAAACCTGTCTGCACATTAGAGAAATGGGAAGGGGGTGGGCGGGGAGGATGGTTGGTGCTTACAAATAGCTCTATCTAAGGCCCACATCAGAACAATTAAATGAGGAGTCCAGGCAAAGATTTGTGAAGTGTTGCCAGTGTTGAGAACTACCAGTCTACAGTAATAAGCAATAAAAACCACATCCTCAAGGAAATTGAAAACCAAAAACAAGTTTTTAAAAAATACAATAAACTTCTTCCCTCTCATCTTCGAAGAGGGAAGCACCTACTCATTTCTCATTGTTGTTTATCCATCTTTGATAGCCCAAAGTAGAGTTTAACATTGTACCCATGTTAAAATTCTCACTACTTTACATTTAGAAAGCTCTTTTAATTTTTACTTTTTTAGAAAGCTCTTTTACAATACCTTTCAGAAAGAATTCCCCAGTTTAAGTTTGCATAGATGTTTGTGAGTTATTTGTTTGACTCTTCTTCAATAAAGTATATTAAATATCACTTTATTGTTATTATAAAACAACATTCATTTCATGTGCCATAAATTAGCAATTTGTTGCAGAGAGGGCTATTTGAGTGTTTCTTACCTATTTCTAAAGCTGTCAGAATTCCTCTTTATAAGGTTGGTATCTTCAAATTTAGAATCTAAGAACAAATTTTTCTTTAAGAACGTATACATAAAATACTTCCCCTGTAAATGCACTACACCATTGACAAATCCTATTGGGAGTTTCCATAATGACTGCAGGCATTTATCTTCAAAACAATCGTTCCTCATTTTTCAGGTTTGGGAAGAAATCACATCAAGTATGGAAAATAATTTTTTTCCTTGGGAATACATAAATTAATTTAGAGATGTCTTCTCAAATTCAGAAAAGCCTATTTCTTCAGCTCCTCTGTCAGGACTCCATGTCAATTTCAATCACTTCATCCTTGTCCTGAAGCCTTGCTTCCGTAAGGTTATCTTCATTCACATATTCAAGGTCTGCCAGATCAATAGGTGGCAAAGGATTCCTCCAGTACTGGAAGGTGTTATACTGCCAAAATTCTTCATTGAGCTTTAGGGAAGAAAGAGAAATAAAAGTACATCAATGTTTAGAAAGTGTTTTTTTTTCCCCAGTAAAGTTTGCTTGTTTTAAAACAAAACACATCTTTTTACTTTTATCTTCAACAAATATACATTTTCAATTCTGTCTAATCAAAGTAGTTCACGGGCTCAGTGAAATCTGTGCATTTTCATATTCATAGATTTGTGAAAGTATTTCTTGTTAGTAGTTTAAATTTAAAAGATTTCTTTCAAGGCCTTGGCCAGGTAGTATCATCCTGATAAGCCAAAGTTGCAGGTTTGACCCCCAGTCAGGGCACATACAAGAATCGACCAATAAAAACATAAGTGGAAAAATAAATTGATGTTTCTCTCTCTAAAAATCAATAATTTTTTTTAATTCTTAAAAGAAATTCTTTCAAAATCCTCACCCTAGGATATGTTTATTGATTTGAGGGAGGACGGGAGAAAAAAACATTGATATGAGAGAGAAACATAGATTGGTGGCCTCCCCTGCATTCCCTGTCCAGGGATTGAACCCACAACCTAGGTATGTGCATGACTGAGAATTGAATGCACAATCTGTTGGTATATGGGATGATGTTCCAACCATTGAGACACCTAGCCTAGGCAAAAGAATTTCTTTCAACAATATTACTTCCAACAATTTTCTTCCATTTTTAACCAAAGAAAATATCTTGAAATGTTCATCTTTCAGTGAGGATAACATTTTTATTGAAAAAATACATACAAACTTTAAAACTTATTTTTTTGTCTTTTTTCTGAGGTTTGGTATTTTAAGGGATTGATTTACATAGGTTAAACTATTTTGACAACTTTCTAAAATGTATTAGGATATAAACATGATAAATAGCAAAACAAACATCTTTTTTATCAAGATACCATTTGGTACAAGGCATGACTTTTAAATTGATATAGCAAAATTGATAAAATTCAAGCAAGCACTGGCCCCTTAAAAATTTAACAGCTAACTCTGAATGGCTATAAAATTGTTTTAAGTAACTATGAAATGACATTGATGTTCCAATAAAGTATAAAATTGGCACAGAAGTTCAAAAGCATTAAAAATACTTTTTGCAAAGGAAACAGCACTGGAATTTTGTACAGGCCCCCAAGGTGACCATTATCCATCCCAGATGGGTATCCATATACCTGTATATATTCTACTATGGTATATTCTTTTGTTAGGTTCATACTCACTAAGGCAGCATTATCCAACAAAGATAATGAAAGCCACGTATGTAATTTAAAATTTTTCTAGTATCTATAGTAAAAAAGTAAGAAGAAACAGGTCACATATGGGTTTGGAAAACTGGAGCCCAGAGATTAAATCAGGCCTTCAGCTTTGTGTATGGCCCAGCAGCTAAGAATATTTTTCACATTTTAAAGGGTTGGGGGGTGTCAAAGATAAAAATAAAAATACATGGTTGAGACTGTATGCAATCCACAAAGCCTAAAATATTTGCCATCCAGCCTATTACCATACTTTGCTGTGCGTAATACGCTCCCGTATATAATGTACACCCATGTTTTTGGCCCAAACTTTCACAAAAAGTCTTCCGTTTTTTTTTAATTCAATTTTTTATTTATTACTTAGAAAAAAAAAACAATCATCATACTCCAGGGTATTATTTTGCAATGAATGCCATATTGCTTTCTAGAGTCACACTTTTAACACATAAGCATAAATAAAAGACTTAAAACATTTATGTAGATACGTAATTAGTACTGCCCATGTATAATGCACATCCTTATTTTCTCCTCAAAAATGAGGGCAAAAAAAGTATGTATTATACATGGCAAAATACAGTACATACCTTTCTCATATTAATTATGGTAACCTTTGTAAAAAATAAGATTTAATGCTTTATTGCTCTTGATAAATCAAATCAAATTATGCTTTAGAAATAATTTAGTGAAAAGATAGGCACATATGCACCAAACCATACACTGCATTTAATTTAATCAAGAGAAACACTTCACTGCATACAATCACTGCCCTGCTTTCCCCTTGGCACATTGGAAGCATTATTGTGGTCTTGCCCTAAATTCCTGGTCCTCCTTCAGTTGCTACACTGACTTCTCTCAGGACATCATGAAAAAGTGCTTGTGACAGCCAGTGGAGGCCCCAGCTATGGGCTAGGAGCCCACAGGCAAGTCCAAAAGTTGGAAGACTCAAAATTCTCCTCTTCCTCTTCTTTAGCCTCTGAGAGGCACTCACTGGGCATGTCCCATTTCAGTGTGTCTTAACATGTATTTGCATGTATTTAGTATAAAGTGACAAGTTTGGGAAAATAAGTGGAATGGAGAGGCAATGTTCCAGTTAAGACAGTTCAACTAGTGCCAAGGTGATTGGCAAAACTATGAGGGTGGCTAAATTGAGCTGGTGGCACCTCTGCACCACGCAGGTAGCTGACCAGGCTTCAAGAGCAGAGTGAGTTTCTAAGGACAGGATGCCAATGAGATTATTTGTCATAAATTGCTCATGGTGTTTATGAGTCCTGGGAAGTAGAGGCAGGAGGTATACATGAGACTAGACTGCTGGGACCACCTGGGGGTCAGCCAGGTGACACCAGGTGTGGGTTCCTGAGGTGTAAGCTCATCCTCAGCTTCTTCATCATAAAAGGTGCCCCAAGTCCTTTCTTCTTTCAAGGCTCCTGGCAGGGAGGCCCAGGCTGCCCAGAGGTCAGGTGAGTTAATATTTTATTTGATCTAATATATCAAAACTATTGTAATTTCCACATGCAGTCAACATTTTTTTTAATTAATGAGATACATTCTTTTTGTCATGCTAAGTTTTCAAAATCTGGCAAGTACTTTACACTTCTAGCACTATAGCTGCTTGTGGCTGGCTACTTTTCTGAAAAGCACAGGTCTACAGGAAAATCTCATTAAAAAGGTCATTCAGTGCCTTAGACACGAAGGCTTGCAGGAGCTCCAACCTGTGGCCCATAGGCGGCATGCAGCCCAGGATGGCTATGAATGTGGCTTAATACAAAATCATAGGTTTATGGTATTTAAAACCTTTTCTTTACTTCACCAGTTTTTGTTTGTTTATTGAATGTGTAGCCGAGACACCAGAAGGCTGGACACCCCTGGAACTTAGAGAATTAAGAGTCTCTATGGAATTTCTTAACACTGGGATGAAAATGTAGTAATTTAATGGATGCCAAAAAAATGTTCATTTTAAGCAAATAGGGTTAAAAGCAAGGATCTATTTTCTTCGCCTATTGCACAAAATCTATTGTTCGTATTCCCTACTTATAAACATAGCCAAAAAAGGGATCCTTTAATGATGTCAGTGTAACCTAGTAGCTAAGAGCACAAACTTGGCCACCAGACAGACCAGGATTTGCACTACCCACTAACTCTGATCTTGACCTAAGTGTTTCCTAATCAGTAAAACATATGACTTTCTTAAGAATTAAGGTTTGGCACTGTAATTGCTCAATATTGCTAGGTTATTACATCCCAAGAAGCCTTTGAATCATTAATCATTCACTTCTAAGAAACAACATTTTTGCTCATTTTCTGTTAAAAGTTTTAAACACTAAGGGTCAGCACTGACAAAGCAACTAATTTGCATTAAAGTGACACTAACATGAGAAAAGATGAATATTTGAAGAATTTTAGTTCTCTATTTAAAAAATAATCTGAAACAACTCAAAATATTCTGAGGTTCTGCCTAGACTGCATCCCCAATATAGAAGAACATACTTGACAAAATTTTTCCTAAATGAGATCCCAAAAGTGAGGGCAGACCTAAGCCTTATTCTAAGCATAAGAACCAGGGAGACAAACATTTACTGCACAAACTGAAAAGCTTTTTAACTTCTTCATGTTTTTGTTTATCATATTTTCCTTTGGTAATTATTTGTGAAACCCTTAAAACAAAAACCGTGCATCTTTGGAGGCAGGAAAGAGGGAAGATAGAGCAAATACAATCTTCTGATAAGTATGCAGGAGAGAAGCAGCTCAAGGAACAGAAGGAAAGGAAGGAACATGAGGGTTCTGGGGCTTTTGACAGAGAGAGGGGGTGCAGGGGTGGGTTGATGAACAAGGGAACTTGGTCTTGGTGAAGGAACCCTTCTTGTTTCTTGCCAGGAGCCTAGTGACAATAGGATGCAGAGAACTGCCAGATGTAGTTCTGCTGTGGAGGAAGACACAAATGTGTCCCGGAGATTCTAACCAGGCATCTATGCCAGTTTACTAAAAAAATTCTCCTTTGCCTATCTGCCATTTCTACATTTCCGTCTTATCAATCTGTGGCACACCGTACTCAGTTTATTCTGGAAGGACAGACAAGGCTATATATGGGTGGGGTCTGAAGAGGCAAGTTTTCCAGTAGGTCTGGGTTACTACCTTCTTTAGGTTTTTCATATTGGCAGAGGCATAATTTAATTGGAAATTCTAATACTTATTCTATTTTCAAAATGTAAGTGCTATCACTAGGCTTTAAGCAAGCTCATTTTGAATCTAAAAGCAGTATGAAGAAAAAAGTCTAAATATGGCTTGTGTTTCCTAAATTCCAAGAAAATTGGGCATAAAAATATTTACAATTTCATTCAGAAACACTTATCATGATTATGTCTAAAGGAGGGGTGTCAAACTCATTCTCAAGGGTGGGGGGGCACATCAGCCTTGCAGTTGCCTTCAAAGGGCCGAAACCAATTTAGGACTGTATAAACATAACTACTACTTAACTGTTAAGGAGTTGAAATACATTCGGCCCTATGAAGGCAACCCCAAGGCTGATGCAGCCCCTGGTGAAAATGAGTTTGACACCCTGGTCTAAAGGATAATTTCACAATCACAGAAAAAGATCTTTCCTAACTATAAAACTCTTATTATTTTAGTGGATTTTTCACCAAGAACAAGTCATGCCAAGGGAACCCTAATTCGTTTGTGGGGGAGGAGAGCAAAGTATTTAATAAATTCTGCATAAAATACTCAAGGCAATGGAGAGGTGTGAGGTAGAGGCTACAATGTAATGGTTGAAGAGTTTGGTGAATTCTGAGTCCTACATTTGGTTCTTTGACCCCAAAGCTCCATGTCAACAGAGAACTGCCAAAAAGCAATTTGAATTCCTAAGTCTAGACCAAAGCTGTCCAATAAATATATAATGCCAGCCACAAACATAACTTTAAATTCTCAGTGGCCATATTAAAAAAAAACCACTAAAAGTAGGTTAAATGAATTTTAACCTATTGTATTCAATCCATTATCTCCAAGTTATTTCAACGTGTAATCAATATAAAATGTTTTGACATCTTTGAAATCTAGTTGTATTTACACTTTCAGCACATCTCATTTCAAGTGTTCGGTTGTCTCACATGGCTAGCGGTTACCATACTGAACAGCACAGATCTAGACAAATCATATTTGATGTACAGAGATAGGGATAGGGCATGCTCATTTACCAAGAAATGAGAACTCTCCAAAGATCCTCGTACACCTTAGGGGCCAAGTTAATTTTCAACAGTTCGTTTTCAAAGGGTCACTTTTAACACTGTTATTGACAAAATGCCTTTTCCCAAAATGCAGAAGCCCTTTCTCTCTCTAAAAAGAAAAATGTACCATGCATAATGGACATCCAGTTGATGGCTACCACACGGGTCACCTCTTTAGAAAGAAATCACGAATTCTAAAAACAAATCCTTGTTAAACCAAGGAAGGCACAATACACCTTTCCCTGACGTCTGTCGTTGGCTTGAACCTGCAGCAGCTCAGTCACTATCTCCACCAAACTTACAAGTCTACCATGAGGTGCCGTGCTCCTACTTCCCTCTCACTAACATAGGCACGGAAGCTGCAAGGTCTACCTCTCCCGACGGCCTGTTTCCCCTGGTTTATCGAAGTGCTTTCAGTCCGTCGGACTCTCTCAAAACGCTGCCAAGGGTTGGCCCTGAGGCCCCCGCTGTGTTGCCTGGAGGTGGGCGCCCGTTCCTGAAGCAGTGACCCCAGCTTTTCACCTTTTGGGCCGTCTTGATGAATATGAGTCTAGAGGTGGACGATCAGGTCCTTCTCAGTGCGCGAAGTACCTGGGAAAATGGTGACCCCACCCACCACCCCTGGAGCTTCCCAGCCAGCCCCTAGCCCCTACCTGGCTTGATGCGGACCCCCAGTCTCCCCGCGGGGACTCTGCGTGCCCCGCCCCGTTGTCGCCACCGCCCCTCGGGGGCCGGGCGCCCCCGGGCTCCTCCCCCGGCCCGTTGGGCCGCAGGGGCGGCTGCTGAAGCAGCGAGGGCTCGCCGGTCTCCAAGCCGCGGCCCTCACCCTCCGCGCTGCCCCGAGCGTTGGTCTCCCCACAATCGTGGCGCTTGCTGGGCGAACCCGAAGGCTCAGTCATAGCCCCCGCGTCGATTTTGCGCTTTCGGGGCAGCTCCGGGACGCCAAGGTGCTGCCCGGGATGCGATTCTGCCGCCAGTGGGATCCAGAGCGGCGGCGGCTCCTCCGGAAAGTTGCAGAGCAGGGGCCGCTTCCAAGGCACGTGGAACGTTAGCGGCTCGGCCGCACGCCGCTTGGCCATGGGCCTGGGAGGCTCGGGCGGAAGCCGCCCAGGGCGGGAGGCCGAGCGCAGATAGCTGTGGAGGGCGGGGGCCGAGCGCGCGAGAGTGGGAGAGGACTTAGTTGGGGCAAGGCCGAGGCTGGAAGGTGGGCAGGAAGCCCGGAGTGGGGCGGCAACTGAGCTCTCCACAGCCGACGGGCACAGCCTTCGCCGCCGGGGGGGTACAACCGGACGTTAGAGTAACCGCTAAGCGGCGGAGATTCGAACCTGCGCACAAACGTGAGCTGGCGCACACGCGCCTGTCCGACGGAGCCCCTGGTTGGTGGAGGCTCCAGAAGCACGCTCCCGAGCGCCCCCGCGGCCGGAAGTGCGCGCCGCAGGGGAAGGCTGCAAAGCAGAGGCGGGTTTATTAAAGACCCGGTCCAGTTACCGGAGGAGCGCCTGACCTTGTTTTCTGCGGTGATGGGAAGAGTTTTGCTTATTCAGCGCTCTGTAAAGCGATTTAGGCTTAAGACCTCCAGAATCTGTTAATATAACCCTTGCTTCAATTAGTAGCCAGGCGGACGTCTTCAGGAGGTTAAAACAGAAAAGTATGCAATATAAACTTTTAATGAACTAGTGTTAAGAGGCTCTCAGCACTACATTGATTATTGGAGACAGGCGGTTGAACAGAGGATGGGCTGAGTGGAATAGCTAAAGTCAGCAGGCAAACACAACACAAAATAAGACATCCCAAAGAATTGTATGTTTTGACGTAGCTGCTGTGGAAAGTGAAGTAGGCACCACATTCCTCGAAGATCTTTTGATTAAAAATTAAGTGATGGCCCTTGGCCAGGTGGTTCAGTTTGGAGCAAGATCCCCTTTCACCAGAGGGTTGCCGGTACAATTCCTGGTCAGGGCATATACCTAGGTTGAAGGTTCCTCCCGGGTGAGACACATAGAAGATACAATCGGTGGATGTTTTCTTTCCTATTTCTCTCTCACATTGTTTTTTTCTCCCTTTCTCTAAAATCAATAAATATACTCTTGGGTGAGGAATTTTTTTACAAAAAATCATTGATGGTGTTGTAGACATCTGCAGTTCATCTGAAATAGTTCATCCAAGAACCAAGCCTGAAACACAGCTCTTTCTTTTCCAAATGAAACGAAATTGGCTCTTAAATTACCCGGGAAGCCCCAGAGTTTCCTGCTTACTCTGCGGTTTTGAGAAGTGAGTTTCCAAGACCTACTCCCAGCAAAATTGTGTGTGAAGTCAAGCAAAGTGAGGGGGTAACAGCAGTTTATTTACTACAGCTTTTTTTTTTTAATTTATTCTTCACACTAATACAGATGTCTTCCATTCTCCACATCCCCGCTTTGCCCGCCTCCACTCAGCTTCAGCATCCCCCACACATGCCACCTTCACACACTATAATTTGTATTTTAATAGTTCGTAAAGACCATAGCTAAGTGAAAAAAATGTGAGGAATAAAATTATAAATACTTTAAAGGGAGAAACAGCTATGATCTTCTAGAGAAAATGCAAGGAAGATAAGCTACTCTTAACTGTTAGGCATTCTCTCTGTATTAATTACTACATGTCCCTATACCTCAAGGCTGCTGTGAGAGGACTGGGCAACTACTTACATATTAATAAGCACAGAAATATAACAAGTTAGGGTGGTAAACAATAGCTTTTCTGTTTGATCTTTTCATTCCTTCTTGTTTGAAATTCATAACCTCTCTGTCTCAAATAGAAGAATTTGCCATTTTAATCCAGTGACACAGAGCAGACATTAAAGAGCTGAATTTTATTTGAAAGGTCTTTAGAGTACCCTGCCCTGCAATGCTAAAGGTGCAACTTAGCAAATAGAGGCTTATTCCTTTGTGGTCCTCTCCACAGATTCTTTTTTTCTAAGATGTGAAATTTATAATCTATACAAAAAGTGTAAAACATATATGTAGTTAAAGAATGATAGTAACATACCCACAACTGAGTTTCAAACATAGAAAATTACAAGTACCAGAACCTGACAAGGTCCCTAGTGCCTCCCACTGGTGCCTCCCTCCCTTTCCCCAGTTCTAGGTAATTATTATTTTGAATTTTGACTTAATTGTTTATTGCTTTTTAATTTACCCATATGTGTATGTATTTGTAAATAACAATTGTAGTTTCGCTGGGGGCTTTAAAAACAGTTTTATTGAGGCCCAGTCGACATAAAATATACTTTGGATATAAAAGTATCTAACTTGCTGACTTTGTGTGTGTGTGTGTGTGTGTGTGAGTGAGTGAAACCAAAACCACAATTAAGATGATGTAAGTATCCATCACCCAAAAATGTTCCTCTTGCCCTTTTGTAATGCTGCCTCCCTCCTCCTGGGCACTGTAACCAGCTTTACTTCCTGTTGTTACAGATAAATTTGAATGTTCTAGAGTTTTGTATAAACTGAATCCTACTGTATATATACACTCTTCTTGTGTGGCTTCTTTCAGTACAATTATTTTGAAATTTATCCTTTTTATTACATGTTTATTCCTTTTTTTACCTAATAGTATTTGATATTATGAATATATCACAATTTGTTTATCCATTCACCTGTTGATGGACATGTAGGTTACTTGCATTTTGGGGCTATTACAGATAAAGCTCCTGAAACATTTTTTGTGTAAGGCTTTGTGTGGGTCTAGGCTTTCTTTTCTCTTCGGTAAGTATCTGGGAGTGGAATTGCTGGATCATATGACAGGTATATGCTTAATTTTTTATCCGCCACTTTTGGCCAAGATGGAGGCATAGGTAGATACACTTTGCCTCTTTGCAAACCAAAAAGACAACAACAAATTAAAAAAAAATAACCATACTGCCAAAAAGTTGAACTGTATGGAAGTCTGACAACCAAGGAGTTAAAGAAGAAACATTCATTCAGACTGGTGAGAGGGGCCAAGATGGGCAGCTGGGTCAGAGAGGATACATAGCAAGGCAGCAGGTACAGGACCAGGTGGTCCCACATTTCCGTGCAGATAAACTGTGAGGAACAAACTGCGGATCGAGACAGAACAAGCAACCCAAGGTTCCAGTGCCAGGAAATAAAGTTTCAAAACCTCTGGCTATAAAAATCTATGGGCGTTGTAGCAGCAGGAGAGTTCACTGGAGAGACCCACAGGGTCCTAGAATATATATAAGCCCACCCACCCAGGAGTCAGTACCAGAAAGGCCCAATTTGCTTGTGGGTAGCTGGGGAAGTGACTGAAAACTACCAAGAGCTGAGCAAGTAGCATTGTTCCCTCTCTGATCCCTCCCTCATATGCAGCACCACAACACAGGGAGGTGGGTTACCCAGCCCTGGCCAATACCTAAGGCTCTGAACCTTACAATGTAACAGGGTGCTTAGACAAAGAAATATGGCCCAAATGAAAGAACAGATCAAAGCTCCAAAAATAGAACTAAGCAATGAAGAGATAGCCAAGCTATCAGATGCAGAGTTCAAAACATTGGTAATCAGGATGTTCACAGAAATGGTTAAGTATGGTTGCACAAAAGAGGAAAAAGTGAAGGCTATGCAAAGTGAAATAAAGAAAAATATACAGGGAACCAACAGTGAAGGGAAGGAAACCAGGATGCAAATCAATGGTTTGGAGCAGAAAGAAGAAATAAATATTCAACCAGAACAGAATAAAGAAACAAGAATTCAAAAAAAATGAGGAGAGGCTGTGGAACCTCCAGGACAACTTTAAACACCAATATCCAAATCATAAGGTGCTAGAAGGAGAAGAGGAAGAGTAAGAAATTGAAAACTTATTTTTTAAAAAATTAAGGAGAACGCCCCCAGTTGGGTGAAAGAAATAGATTTCCAGGAAGCTCAGAGGGTCCCAAAGAACCTGGACTCAAGAAATCACACACCAAGGCACATCATAATTACATTACCCAAGATTAAAGATAAGGAGAGAATCTTCAAAGCAGCTAGAGAAAAGGAGAGAATTACCTACAAAGGAGCTCCCATAAGGCCATCAGCCGATTTCTCAAAAGAAACCTTGCAGGCAAGAAGGGGCTGGAAAGAAGTATTCCAAGTCATAAAAGGCAAGGACCTACATCCAAGATTACCCAGAAAAGCTTTAATTTAGAATGGAAGGGCAGAGAAAGTGCTTCTCAGATAAGGTCAAGTTCAAGGAGTTCAGCATCACCAAACCCTTATGATAAATGTTAAAGGGACTTATCTAAAAAAAAGATGATCAACAATATGAACAGTAGAATAACAAATTCACAACTATCAACAACTGAACCTAAAAAAACTAAACAATCTAAGGAAACGAGTAGAACAGGAACAGAATCACAGAAATGGAGATCACATGGAGGGTTTCAGCGGAAAGGGGGAAGGAGGGAGAATGGACGAAAAGACACAGGTAATAAAAAGCATAAATGGTAGGTACAAAACAGACAGGGGGAGGTTAAGAATAGTGTAGGAAATGGAGAAGCCAGAGAACTTATATGTATGACACATGGACATGAACTAAGGAGTCGGGGGAATGCTGGTGGGAGGGGGGGATGAAGGGCAGAGGGGAATAAAGGGGAGAAAAAAGTGGGACAACTGTAATAGTATAGTCAATAAAATATATTTTTAAAATAATTTTTAACTGCCAAACTGCTTTCCACAGTGGTTGTAACTTTACATTCCCACCAACCATGTATGAGAATTCCAGTTACTACATGTTCTTTCCAACACTTCGTCTGGTCAGACTTTAATTTTAGTCCTTTAAAATTGGTATCTCGTTGTAGTTTTAATTTTAGTTTGCATTTCCTTAATGACTGATGCAATTGAGCATCTTTAAGTGCTTATTTGCCAACCATATATCTTCTTCAGTAAAACGTCCAAATCTTTTACCCATTTTAAATTTGTGTTGTTTGCTTTCTTATTTTCTTTATTATATATATATGTTTTACATGTAATGGTATTTCATTCATTCATGTTGAACACAGTGTTCCTTCATATGAATCTACTCCATTGTTGGTAAACATTTGAGTTTTCCAGATTTTTGCAGTACAAATGGTGTGCTGTGAACATACTTATTCATGCTTTCTGAACCACATGTACAAGAAAGTCTATCATATATAGAGTGGAATTACTACATTGTAATTACTGCGTTGTATGTTTATCTTCACCTGGACTAGGTAATGCCAACATTTTCTAAAATGCTGAAGTGCTTTTTAGTGGTTTACAGTCCTTCTAGCAGTGGGTGAGAGATGCGTTTCTGCCACATTCTCCCCAATGAAGTTGAGAAGGTCTGACATGAGCAGTGTGAAATGGCTCATTGAGGCATCAATTCCTATCCAGTGAAGTTGAACATCTTTTCGTATGTTGATGGACAGTCCTTGGGTGGTTATCCTGGCTCTTTACTCTTCATGGTGTCTTTTCTTGAACAAATTCAACACTTAAATATGGTCTAAAATATCATTTTTTTAAAAGTTGTTTACAGTTAATGGTTTTCCCCCTTGTTTAAGGTATAAACCCTTTCCCCACTACCTCTGCCTCTGGACCACCCAGTCTGATCCCAGTCTGCATGGCCCAACTTGGATCTCTAGCCTTTTGTGATAGGGCTGTTAAATTTTTTGCCCTTTCAAAAATTGAATTGCTGGTGGTTGTTGTTTTTTTATTACTGGTTTTTAAGAGTTCATTTTATATTCTGGAAAACAATTTTCTTGTAGATAATAGGTGTTGTAAATATTATAAATATCTTCTCTCGGTTTGTATTTTCACTTTCTGTGGTATCTTAATTTTAATTCATCAACTTTATCAATCTTTTGTTTTCTGGTTTGCACATATGACATCTTGTTTAAGAAATCCTTTCCTCTCCCAAGTTCTAGATGTTTTATACTTTAAAATTTTCTTTTTTATAATCTTTTCCTTAATATTCTTTTAAAAATAATTTTACTTCTTTATGTTTACATTAATGAATATTTTGTAGTAGTTTTAGGGTGCACAGCATAGTGATTAGACAATCGTATACTTTACAAAGTGTCCTGCAATATTTTAAGTTACAGTTTTATATTTTTGCTTCCATATTGAAATCTTTCATCCCTGTGGACTTGACTTATGTGTATATATGGTGTGGGTAGACTCAAGTTCAGGTTTCTTCACCACAAGTAATAACTAGTTTTCTCAATACTATATATCGAAGAGTTGTTCATTTCTCACTGCTGTGCTGCGCCTCCTTTATCATAAGTCAAGTTTTCATAAAGACATGCAACTCTTTGGCAGCTTTTTATTTGGCTTGATTGGTCTATTTGCTATCTCTGGCCAATATAACAGTGTTTTAATTACTATGGGTTTAATTACTATAGTCTTGATATCCAGAGAAAGTTCCCTCATTATTCTTATTCTTCAAGGGTGTCTTTTCCCCACTTTGTGAACATTTTTAATTGGGTTTATTGGATGACACTGGTTAGTAAAACCATATGGGTTTCATCTGCATATTGAATCGTGTGCTCACCACCCAAACTCAAGTCTCTCTCCACCACTATTTATCCCCCTTTGCCCTTTTCCACCTCCTTTCTCTCTGGCAGTCACCATACTTTATCTGTGTCTGTGTTTTTTTTTCACCTTTTGCACCCAGTCCCCCAACCGCTATCCCTACTGACAGCTGTCAGTCTGTTCCCTGTATCTATGAGTCTGTTTTTATTTTGTTAGTTTATTTTGTTCATTAGATTCCATTTGTAAGTGAAATTATATGGTACTTGACTTTCTCTGACTGGCTTATTTCACTTAGCATAATACCCTCCAGTCCATCTATGATGCTGCAAAAGGTAAGATTTCCTTCTTATTTTATGGCTGAGTAGTATTCCATCATGTAAATGTATCACAACTTTTTAATCCACTCATCTTCTAATGGGTACCTGGGCTGCTTCCAAATATTGGCTATTGTAAATAATACATCAGTGAACATAGGCGATCATATATTCTCTAGAATCAGTGTTTCAGGATTCTTGGGATATATTCCCAGATCACTTCTGGGAATATAGGCAGTTCCATTTTTAATTTTTTGAGGAAACTCCATACTGTTTTCCACAATGGCTGCACTAGTCTGCATCCTCACCAATAGTACACAAGGGTTCCCTTTGCTCTGCATCCTCACCAGCACTTGTTGTTTGTTGACTTATTGATGACAGCCCTTCTGACAGGTGTAAGCTGATATGTCATTGTGGCTTTAATTTGTTTTTCTCTAATGATTAGTGACTTTGAGCATTTTTCATGTCTATTGGCCACCTGTATGTCCTCTTTGAAGAAATCTTTATTCAGGTCCTTTACCTGTTTTTTAATTAGATTGCTTGTTTTCTTGTGTTGAGTTCCATAAGTTTTTAAATAAATTTTGAAACTTAACCCCTTATAAGATGTATTATTGGCAAATATGTTCCATTCTTTGGGTCGTCATTTCGTTTTGTTGGTGGTTTCCTTTGCTGTGCAAAAGGTTTCTAGTTTGATGTAATCCTATTTATTTATTTTTTTATGTTTTCCTTGCCCAAGGACATATATCAGAAAACATATTGCTACAAGGAATGTCTAAGATTTTTCTGCTTATGTTTTCTTTTAGGATTTTTAATGTTTTGGGATTTACATTTAAATCTTTAATCCGTTTTGAGTTTATTCTTGTGTATGTTGTAAGAAGGTGATCTATCTTCATTTTTTTTTGCTCTTATTTGTCCAGTTTTTCCCAATATCATTTATTGAATAGACTGTCTTTATTTACTCCATTGCATGTTCTTACCTCCTTTGTCAAAATTAATTGACCATAAAGATGTGGATTTATTTCTGGGCTCTTGATTCTATTCCATTGATCTATATGCCTATTTTTATGCCAGTACCATGCTGTTCTGATTACTGTGGCCTTGGAGTACGGTTTGTCATCAGGTAGCATGATACCTGCAACTTTGTTGTTCTTTCTCAAGATTGTTGACATTATTTGTGATTCCATATAAACTTTTGGAATATTTGTTCTAGTTCTGTGAGATATGTCATTGGTATTTTAATAGAAATGGCATTTAATCTATAGATTGCTTTGGGTAGCATGGACATTGTAATAATAATAATTCTTCCTATCCATGAACACAGTATATGCTTCTACTTATTTGTATCTTCCTCACTTTTTTTCTAAGGTGTCATATAATTTTCGAAGAACAGGTCTTTTACCTCCTTGGTTAAATTTATTCCTAGGTCCCTTATTTTTTATTTTGTTACAATTGTAAGTTGGATTTTTTTCATAGTTTTTCTTCCTGATAGTTCATTATTGGTGTATACAAATGCTACCAATTTCTGAATATCAATTTTTTATCCTGTTACTTTACTGAATTCATTTATTAGTTGTAGTAGCTTTTTTGGGTGGAGTCTTTAGGGTTTTATATATACATTATTATGTCATCTATAAATAATGACAGTTTTGCTTACTCCTTTCTAATTTTGATGCCTTTTATTTCTTCTTCTCTTATTGCTGTGGCTAGGACTTCCAGTACTATGTTGAATAAATAAGAGTGGTGAAAGCAGACATCCCTCTCTTATTCCCCATTTTTAGGGAAGCACTTTTAAGTTTTTGACCATGGAGTGTGAAGTTGGCGGTAAGTTTGTCACATATGGTATTTATTATGCTGAGGCATTGAGCTATGTTCCTTCTGTTCCCACTTTGCTGAGTTTTTACCATAACTTGGTGCAGAATTGTATTGAATGCTTTTTGCTGCCTCTGTTTTTTTTTTTTTTTAAGAGGGGAAGGGAAGGTGAAAGAGTGGGAGAGAAACATCAATGTGTGGTTGCCTCTCATGTGTCCCCCACCGGGGACCCGGCCTGCAACCCAGGCATGTGCCCTGACTGGGAATTAAACCAGAGACCCTTTGCTTCACAGGCCCGCGCTCAATCCACTGAGCTACAGCAGCCAGGGCTTTGCTGCCTCTGTTGAT
This sequence comes from Carollia perspicillata, assembly GCA_004027735.1. Classification (NCBI taxonomy): domain Eukaryota; kingdom Metazoa; phylum Chordata; class Mammalia; order Chiroptera; family Phyllostomidae; genus Carollia; species Carollia perspicillata. The sequence goes on along the minus strand of PVKM010006144.1, from coordinate 5,801 downwards.
ATGATCATGTGGTTTTTATTCTCCATTTTGTTTGTGGTGAATCACATTTATTGATTTATGGATATTGTACCAATCTTGCACCCCTAGAATAAACTCACTTGACCATGGTGTATAATTTTTTAATGTGTTGCCGGATCTGGTTTGTTAATATTTTGTTGAGGATTTTAGCATCTATGTTCATCTGGTATACTGGCCTATAATTGTCTTTCACTGTAGTGTCTTTATCTGGTTTTAGAATTAGGATAACCCCGGCTTTGTAAAATGAGCTTGAGAGTCTTGTCTCCTCTTGAATTGTGTGTAATAGTTTGAGAAGGATAGTTGTTAGTTCTTCTTCAAATGTTTGGTTAAGTTCATCTTTGAAGCAGTCCAGTCCAGGACTTTTATTTGTTGGGAGCTTTTTTTTTTCATTCTGCTTCATTTTCAGTAGCTGTAATCAGTCTATTCAGATATTCCGATTCTTTCTGATTCAGGGTTGGAAGATTATATATATATTTCAGGAAATTATTCATTTTGCCTAGTTTGTCCAATTTGTTGGCATGTAGTTGTTTGTAATATTTTCTTAAAATCTTTTGTATTTCTGTAGTCTCAGTTGTTAATTCTCCTCTTTCATTTCTGACTTTATTTATTTAAGTCCTCTCTTTTTTTTTTGTTCATGAATCTGGTTAAAGTTTTGTCAATTTTGTTTATCTTTTCATAGAATTAGTTCTTTATTTATGGGTTGTTTGTATCATTTATTTTTTAATCTCCATGTCATTTATTTCCACTGTAACCTTTATTATTTCCTTCCTTCTACTCACTTTGGGCTTTGTTGTTCTTTTTCTAATTCAGGTATAAAGTTAGATTGTTTATTTGAGATTTTTCTTTTCCTTGAGGTAGGCCTGTAATGCTATGCATTTCCCTCTTAGGACTGCTTTTGCTGTGTGCCATAGATTTTGGATTGTTATGTGTTCATTTTCATCTGTCTGAAGGTAACTGTTGATTTCTTCCTTGATCTCATCATTAACCCATTCACTATTTAGTAACATGTTATTTAGTTTCTGTGTGTTCTAGTGTTTTTAACTTTTTTCTTATCATTGATTCCTAGTTTTATACCATTGTGGTCAGAGAAAATGCTTGATGTGATTTCAATCTTCTTGAATTTGTTAAGACTTGTTTTGTGTCCTAACATATGGTCTGTCCTAGACAATGTTCCATGTAGATTTGAAAAGGTTGTATATTCTGCTACTTTTGGATGAAATGTTCTGCAAATATCAATTAAATCTATTCATTCCAGTGTGTCATTTAAGGTCATTATTACCTTGTTGATTTTTTATCTGGGAGCTCTATTCATTGATGTCAATGGGGTGTTACAATCCCCTACTATAACTGTATAACTGTCGACCTTTCACTTTATGTCCACCAAGATTTTCTTTATGTATTTGGGTGCTTCTATGTTGGGTGCAAATGTTCACAAGGGTTATATCCTCTTATTAGATCAATCCCTTTAGTATTACGTGATGTCCTTCCTAGTCTCTTGTTATGGCCTTTGTTTTCAAGTCTAATTTATCTTATATAAGCATTGCTACACCAGCTTTTTTCTTTTCCATTTGCATGGAATATCGATCTTTTTCCATCCTTTCACATTCAGTCTGTGTGTATCTTTTGTTCTGAGGTGGGTCTCTTATAGATAACATATATATGGGTCATGTTTTCTTATCAGTTCAGCTATCCTTTGTCTTTTAATTGGAGCATTTATTCCACTTACATTTATGGTTATCAGTGATAGGTACTTATTTATTGCCACTTTATTCTTTATACCTATATTCCTCCTCTATTTCTTTTTTTCTTTCTTCTTAAAGTAGGCCCTCTACATTTCTTGTAATACTGGTCTGGTGGTAATGAACTCCTTTAGCTTTTTTTTTTTTTTTGTCTGGGGAGCTGTTTATTTTGCTTTCAATTTTAAATTCTAGCCTTGTTGGGTAAATAGTCTTGGCTGTACATCCCTGCTTTTCATCACTTTGAATATTTCATGCCTATCCCTTCTGGCCTTAAGTGTCTCTGTTCAGAAATCAGCTGACAGTCTTATGGGAGCTTCCTTGTAAGGTAACTAACTGTCTTTCTCTTGCTGCTCTTAAGATTCTCTCTTTTTGTTTAGCCTTTGCCATTTTAATTTTGATGTGATTCGCTGTGGGCTTCTCTGGGTTCATCTTGTTTGGGACTGTCCTTGCTTTCTGGACTTATGTGTCTTTTTCCTTCACCAAGGGAAGTTTTCAACCATTATTTCTTTAAGCAAGTTCTCAATCCGTTGCTCACTCATCTTCTCTCTCTGGCATCCTTATTATGCAGATGTTGTTGCACTTGATTTTGCCCCAGAGGTTTCTTAGACTTTCCCCATTATTTAAAAATTCTATTTTCTTTTTGTTGCTCTGGTTGGGTGTTTTCTGTTATCTTGGTCTCTCAATGCTGATTTGTTCCTCTGCTTCATCTAACCTGTTTTTGATTTCTTCTGGTGTGTTCTTCATTTCAGATATTCTTCATCTACAACTGATTCTTTTCTGTGGTTTCTATGTCCTTTTTAATGCTTACTGTCTCTTTGTTTAAGTTCTCACTGAGATAGTCTGTTCTTCCTCTAAAGCCCTTGAGCATCCTTAGAACCATTGTTTTAAATTCTGCATCTGGTATTTGGTTGCTTCTATTTCATTTAATTTTTCGGTGGGGGGATTCCTCTTGTTCTTTCATTTGGATAATATTTCTTTGTCTCCCCTTTTTGTCTGCCTTTTTGTGTTTGTCTCTGTGTATTAAGTAGATCTGCTATGACTCTCAAACTTGTTATGAAGGCTTTATGATGTAGGTATCTTGTGGGGCTCTGTGGCACAGTCTTCTAGCTCACCTGAGTTAGATGCTCCAGGAAAGTTTCTTATGTGAGTTATGTGTACCCACCTGTTGTAGTTGAATATTGAATGATACTGGCCTATTTGTGGGTGGAGTTAACCCTCGGTCTAGCGGCCTATAAGGATAGACCTCAATCATTGTGTATGAGTCACAACTCAGGGGCTGCTCCTGAGGGTGCAGTTGTTTCCAGCAGGGCCTGGTGATGGCCAGAATGCCCCTTTGGGTGTGCCACTTGTGGGGCTAGTTGTGTTGAGCTCCGGTGTGGTCTGAAGCCATCCACTGGTTGAGCTGGTTTTGAGTCCACTTGAGTGGGGCTCCAGTGCAGGTCCATGTCAGACGCTGTGTGTAACTGGCTTTGGGCTACCTGTCTGCAGCTACCTCGCTATTTCACTGTTTGTGGCTGCATCTACTTGGCCTGGGGTGTGTGGGGGAGGGACCCAGCTTTGTATAGGGGTCAGCTTCCTTTAGCCTTGAGCCTGGGGGCAAGTCAGTAAAAGGTCCAAGGCTTTTTGAGGTCCGCCTCCACCTGTAGACTATTCCACCACACCCTGAGGTAGCCTGGTCTTCCTCCAGAGCCTTCTGAAAAAAGACTGTAGAGTGGGCCCAGGCTGGCTGCAATCCATAGTCTTTTCCACAATGCACAAACTCAATAGAACGGAGTGACCAGGGTTGGTTCAGTAGTGTTTTGACTCTTCTTGGCCCTTTGCTCTTCCATATAGAGTCATTTTGTAACATTAAGTTATCCTTTTGGAATTTTGATTGTAACTTCCTTGAACTACATAGATCAGCTTAGGAAGAACTGTCATCTTTACAATATGGAGCCCACTTCATATTAAAGAATGTTATAGGGCTAATTATTTACATCTTTTAAACTATCTCTCAAAAAAGTTTTGTAATTCTTAATATAGTTTATATGTATTTTAAATTTATTTTTATAGTATTTTTAAATTTTATTTTTCAGTTACAACTAACATTCATTTTTATGTTAATGTCAGGAGTTTATATATCTCTTGTCAAAAGTATCCCTTGGAACTTTATAGTTTTTGCAAATAGTAACGGCCCTCCCCCTTTTTTGACATTTTCTGAGTTATTCTTGCTGTTCTCAGCTCTCTTGAAAAAGCCCTGTTAGGCCTTGGCCCGTGTGGGTCAGGTGGTTGCAGTGTTGTCATCCAGAAGGTTACAAGTTCAGCCTTGGGGCAGGGCACACACCTGGGCTGTGGGTTTGTTCCCCTAATTAGGTGCATACAGAAGGGAGCAGATCAATGTTTCTTCCTCACAGTGATGTTTCTCTTTTCCTTCTTCTTTCTCTAAAAGCAGTGAAAAAAATCTCCTTGGCTAAGGATAAAAAAAAATAAAAATAATAAAAAAATAAATCCCTATTAGTACAACTTGAAATTAGTTTACCCCAAGTTTTAAATATTACCAGATCTACTTCTTCAAGGAATGTGTCCATTTCATTCAACTTGTCAAATTATTGGCATAGTATTTTCTGAGTTTCTCTATTTTCGGCATCACTGATTTCTACTTAATTTGGGTTTATTTTCTTTCTCTAGCATTTTCTGGTAGAACCTAAAGTCATTGATGTTAGCCCCCCCTTTTTTTGTTTTTGCCATCATCCAAGGATTTTTTTAAAAATGGATTTTAGAGAGGAAAGGAAAAGAGAGATGGAGAGGAAGGGAGGGAGAGAGAGAGAGAAACATCAATGTGAAAGAGAAACATACATTGGTTGCCTCTTGTAAGTGCCCCCACTGCGACTGAATCTGCGTCCTAGCTGTGTGCCCCGACGAGTGGGGATCCAGCCCTCAGGATTGTGGTGCACAGGATGCTCTAACCAACTGAGCCACCCAGCCAGGGCTCTTCTTTTTTCTTGTTACTGTTTCAACCTTTTTTTCCTTTTTATTGAATTTATTGAGGAAACACTGGTAAACGAAGTTATACAGGTTTCCGGTGCACAATTCTACATCATCTGTACAGTACACTGTGTGTTCATCACCCCAAGTGAAGTCTCTATTTATCACCATTTAATTCCCATATACCCTCTTCCACCTCCCCCAACCTCCTAGCCTTTCTTTTCAAATATAAACATTTAAAGCTGTAATTGCCCTGTAGCACTGCTTTAGCTGCATCCCACAAATTTCGATGTTTTGTTTGTCTTTCAGTTTGATATGCTAATTTCCTTGATGTTTTGATCTATGGATTGTTTGTGTTAATTTTTCACATAGCTGAAGTTTTCCTAGATATCTTTGTTAATGACTTCTGGTTTAATTACATCATTTAATTCACTTTGTAATTTTACTCCTTCCAAATGTAGCGAGACATTTTATAATCCAGCATATGAATTTCATGGCACATGTAGATGTACACTTAAAAGAATATATAGTTTTCTGCAGGTGTTGGGCACAGTGCTCAATAAATGTCTCTTGGATTAAGATGGTTGATTGTGTTTTTCAGATCTTATTGTGTCATTACTAATTTGTTTTGTCTAACTGTTCAATTAATTGCAAATAAAAGGCAGTTAAAATCACCAACTTAGAATGGTGGATTTTTCCATTTCTTCCATTAGTTCCATCCGTTTTTGTATGTTTTGAAGCCTTTAGTTATTAGGCATACACACGTCATGATTGTTACATCTTTAATGGGTTAACTCTTTGTCCTTGTGGAATATCTCTCTGCTAATGATATTCATTTTGAAGTTCTCTTGATTTGATATTTAGCCATTCCAGCCCTCTTCCACTTAACATTTGTGTAGTGTATCTTCCCATCTGTTTACTTTCAACCTATCTTTACATTTAATCTCTTACAATATAGTTAGGCTTGCTTTTTCCCACATTCTTTTACTTACTATTATATATGCTCAGAGCACTCTGTATCTGTCCATTCTAATTGTCACCTCAGTTCTTACAATTAAGTAATTACTTGATACCTTTTCT